>JAHHFQ010000114.1:0-14509 GCA_018831715.1 Matsumurasca onukii | reverse complement strand
TTAAACTGAAGTTTTGGTTCTAGCTTCAGATGGTCTTCAACTGCACAACTGGATTTTATACATTTAACTGCAGGCTTTGTCAAACTAGTTCTATTACGAAACTATGTACTTTTATGTATGCACACACTTGATGGTTGTAAAATTTGTGTATTGTTTTGACTCACAGGTCGCATGCATACTTTTGTTTGAAATTAGTTGTTGACGATGGGAGGATCTTTGAGTTTTCCACACGTTTTCCATAGCTAGTGAACAAGAAGTCCACGACGTTTTGTGACATAGAATCTGATCCCGTCTTCAGGTGGAAAATAACCTAAAATGTAACAAGACTCGTTACAAGTGAGCTAGCGTAAAGTGATGAGTATAATCTGACCGGTCGAACACAAAACAACATGTACTTTTACCAAAACACTAGACAAATGTATCCGGGGGCGTGGGCACCATATGAGTGACGTTATTTTAAAACAATTAGTAATTTATAAAATGCTAAGTCCTAGTCTTTATATCTGTACAAGTAAAATTGGTTTATCTTTTAAAATGACTTTGTACTATTCATTTTAAAAACGTCCGTTTCCCGTGTGTCACCCTGTATGTTGTTTCATCAAATCAAGTAAAATACAAAAAACTAGCCTCCTAAATTAACATTAATTAACAAAAAACGAGGATATAAATACGTTTACGACCGGAGACAGCTGCCCACGGACTGACTGGTTGGCTAGGAGCAGCGGACAACCAATCTCAGGAGTACATCGGACTGACTAGGCCTAATTGTAACACAAAGGTCCCTCCTTATGTGCACAGCCAAAGAAGGGGATCGTGCGTATTTCCTTAGTTAAGGTCTTCCTGGCCTGTTTTGAGTCCTTTTAACCATGCTGTGAGCTTGTAGAACTATTTCTTGCTGAAAGGATGAATGTCAGGTGATCAGGTCTTTTCACCTGAAGAAGAAACCAGATACCGAAATCCCGAAACGTCCGCAATACTATTTCAAATTCAGATATTGCATACAATATAGTACAATACTTAGTATTATTAAAGAGTCTTCAGCTCGATTTAGAAAAAAACATCTCTTGAAACGAAAGTGTAACAACATTATAAGTTTCCTCAAACTGTTCGCTTTAATTCATATAAAACGTCCCACAACCAAATGAAAAATATTCTGCTTCATATGCTAATACTAATACAACACATATTCAAAGGATTGTGTTTATGTTACAGACCCTGTGTCTTAAACGGTTCAAATACAAAATAATCGGATATACATAATTATGAGGATAGTATTATAGTCACCTTATACCGCCTTAGGCTAGTCATTACTCAAAAAGCAAAAGATAAAATTAATGTTGAACCATTTGGCCAAAAACTAGTTATGTATCAAATTTGAAGTTCCTACGTCCATCTCTTATATGTGGATTAAACATGGTGAAATGTAATATGTTACGTGAATCACTAAATCACTATTTTAGATGCCGACCACTCTCATGAGGGTATTTTAAGGCAAATATGTGGTGAAGGATGAGTGTGAGTGTGAGTGGTAGTAATGAGTTATGAGGTGTAGTCTTGTTACAAACTAAGGCCGACTCTTCCTTAGAATGGGTCATTAATTAATAGCCCAATGAACAATGAAAATACAAGGACCAACGGCTTAACGTGACTTCCGAACCAAGCAGGTGATGGTCTGATATGTCTAAACGATGGTGGAAGTTGGTGCGGGTAGCATCAGAAGAAGAACAGTTAAGCCGTTAGTCCTTGTATTTCCATTGGTCATTGGGAATTTCCTATTAATTAATGACCCATTCTAAGGAAAAGTCGGCCTTAGTTTGTAACAAGACTACACCTCATAACTCATTACTACCACTCAGCACACTCTTCCTTCTTCACATATTTGCCTTAAAAATATCCTCATGAGATTGGTAGGCATCTCACATAGTGGTTTAGTGATTTATTTACCGCTGCGAAGATCTTTCCTGAAATTTAACAAAGAATGCTTTGAATTAGTTCGGTCCACCATTACCTTAAATCAAAGAAATATCCTACAAATATCTACAATCTATCTACCTTTCTAATCCATCTATCTATCAATTTATCTACAATTCTTGAAGTACATAGTATAATTATAACAGCCTGTGTTACTAATGTTGTGGCCTTACGTTGGTTAAGACAGATTTAATGCGGTATCCACACAAAGCATATAAAGCAAAAGAGAAAGCCAAAGAAGTAAATTGAATGGTTGAAAGGTTCTTTGACTTGTTATTTCATATAAGTAACATGGTTAATGTGGAGAAACCTTTTAACAGAGCCCTTTAGGATCCCCTCTTTTCCTGCTGACAGCGGGAAGCATAGACTAATGTATTTACTATTTAGCATAGCTCAATTTTAGATGTGCGCTTTTCCTTTCCAGAAATATTAAAGTTTTTGTGATCTTGTACTTCCTCATGAAAGAAGGTAGTTTTGATTGACAATATAATTGCAGGTTTTTCAATGGTTTCGTTTTTCATCTCCAAACTAACAGTAAACTAGTGTAACAGTTGTGATTTTCAAACAATGTAAACTAGAATACTGAATTTTAAGCATTAGTTACATAGTGTTTCTTTGAAATCTTACAACTGAAATTTAAATCCATTTAAAGTAGTAATATTATTTATATTTATAATAGAGTGAGCAACATTTTGATATGACTACTACCAACTTAGGCAAAACTCTAACGTGCCTAGAAACTATCATTCATTTAAAAGTTTCAAAAAATCTTAAAACGTGTTAAACGAGGGTTGCATTTATGTTTCTGGCCTAGGGTTGAAAATGCCAGAATTTAAGGACCCAATCGGCTTATTTTTTTTTTATGTTCTCCTTGAAGATAAATATACTTTGCAGGCGTTGAAACCAATTTTCAATGGACTTTTCCACTCCAAACCAGGTACTTCCAAAACATGGGCTTTGAACGCAACAACTGGTTCTACAAGTGTAAGAAACCGTTGCCCACGCAGTTTTTTTCTTGATGTTCGGGAACGAAATTATCATTAGGTGCCAAATGATGGCTGTATGAAGGATGAGTCATAACCAATGTTTTACCCGTCAAAACTGCATTGCTTCAGCTGGTCTGTGGCAGCTCTCACTGTCATGTTGAAGGATGATGCGTCTATTCTTGATTTTTCAAAGTTTTCAATACGTCTGGCAAACAAATAGTGTACCATTCCAAATTGACCGTACTACGGTGCTCTAATGCCACAGACACCTCATGACCGGTAACCCGAAGAAACAGGCAACCATTTGCATTTATGTGCTTCTTCCGCGAACAACTTTGGTCGGATTTGGCTTGTTTTGAAAGGCCAATACGGTGGATTGCTGTTTTGTTTCAGGATAATATGATTATATCCATGCTTCATCATCTGTGCAGAAATTATAAACTGTTTTGATGCACCTTGTGTGAATTTCCTCAACATTTTCTTGCATCATTCAACACGAGCTTCCTTTTCACCATTTGCGAGGTTATGCAGTATCCAGCATGAACAAACCTTTTTCACATGCAAATGTCCATGCAAAATCTTGATACTTGTCATACTAATGCCCGTAGATGCCTCAATCTCATGATATGTCACATGACAATCATGCTTCATCAGCTCATGCACAGCGATGTTTTCTGGCACAACAACCGATGTTGGGCGACCTTCACGGGTTCGTCCTGGAGTGATCATCGACCACGACCGAATTCGTTAAACCAGTTCTTAACCAAGCTGTAGGAAGGCGCTTCATCACTAAATAAGAAATTAGGTTCATAAGTGCACTCTTGTCGTATCAGGCCACGTCAAAAGTGACGAAACATTATTGCACGAAAATGTCCACGAGTTAATTCTATTTTCACCAAACATCAAATTTTCAGCCTAATATCAAAACCACTTAAAACAATGAAATCAAGGTTTTTTATTGAGGTTGCGTTTAAAAATGAATTTTTCACTAGAAACATCAGCTGGTGTCTAGCACCAATCAGTCATACCAAGGCCAGAAACATAAATAGCAGCCCTCGTACATTATCAATTAAAATTAAATAAGCTAAATTCCTTTCAATACTCTAAAGATTACTCTTTGAACGACACTGTTTTACTAAAGATTATTTGACAAATGTATAGGCTTATGGCTACTGAAAAATGTAGAGTCGATGCCAAACCTAAATTTCCCTTGAGCCCACATCTGATTTATTCACAACCTTACCCCGACCTTGATTTTGTAGCGTGTGGTTTCATACAACTACTGGAAATTTCTTCCAAAGTTTAAATTGTGTTGTTATAAGTGCAAAACTACACAGAAAACCATTTACCAAATAAAATAGCTGAATTAGTATATCAATCACTAGGTCGTGTTCAATAACTTCTAATAGTAATTAAATCTCACGCTACGTAGCTTTTCATAGGACGCGTTTTAATATTATGAATACTGCTTAAAACAAGGAGAAACTAAAAAATAGAAACTGTGTTTTAAACGAGTTAATTTACTATAAAAATGATTCTCCAGACGCGTAGAGTTATTGAGGCTATTGAATATAAACCCAAAAGCTGTTCTATAGTCAAAAATGTAACTTTATTCAAAACTTGATTTTTTGTAAGAACAAAAAACTTGAATTTAGTAATTCATATTTTATTTTGAAAGAACTGTGCCGTATTCCTGGCATAATGTTTGTAAATATCATACTTTATTTTATTTTTAAAACTCTTTAAACTAAAGAACATCCCATTTCAATACAATAGTCCGCAATCTCTTCCAAACTACACACCCACGCTATCTGTACACAACTTTCAACAATAATAGTTCCGTCCAAGCCCACAGGGCGCACGCACTACGTCAGCAAACTGAACTTTGACCACTTCCTATTACCGCTACATCTGACATACGAACCGCACGCTTTTATACCGCCCCAATAATTTCATCAATTTCTCTTCACATTCATTTCCATAGACTCAGTAATATTTTTAATTTGGCACCTTTTTAAATTTGAACTTTTACCAATGGCAACTCTAATTAAATAATTAAAATCGGGAGTGTTTTTAGCATCATCTTCACAGCGACTCCACGATCCTGGGTGCACCCAGCAGCAGCTCATCATCTTCAAGAAGGTCAGTGCGAACATTCGATTTTTACCACCTCTTAATTAAAATTTGATACAGTCCACTATAAACTCTCCACATAATTTGGTCCTTCGAGCCGGATCGTTTAAAATTTAACAAATAATCAGCCCTTTGGACATACAATTCATTCAGTGCAAAGTGAACTTTTAGTGTTTTTTAACTTTTTAACAGTGATTAAAAGTGATTCAAGTTAATGAAAAGCTGAGCAAAATTCATATTACAAAACCATTTTACCCCTGTAGTGATAGAAAATATTACTGAGCATTTTATTCTCCTCGTGGTTGCCATATTCATGTTTAAATATGTGGTGAAAGACGAGTGTGATGAGTGGTAGTAATATGTTATGAGGTACATGTAGTCTTGTTACAAACTAAGGCCAACTCTTCCTTAGAGTGGGTCATTAATTAATAGCCCAATGGAAATGCAAGGACCAACGGCTTAACGTGACTTCCGAACCACGCAGGTGATGGTCTGATATTCTAAACGATGGTGGGAGTTGATGTTGGTATCATCAGATGATCACTGAGACTATCTGAGCCGCTTTAGTGTTACGATAGCTCCCTTGTACTCGTATAAATGTATTTGAAGTCATATCAATCAACAATCTGAAATACAGTATTATTAAACTGTATTTAATAACTGAGTTTCATAAAATGAGATAAAAAGTTAAATATGTTTTGTGAAAACTAAAATTTTCAGAAAGTATCTTATGACGTGTACAGTTTGTTCAGAGAGGACTTGAACACGGGTTCTTGAATAAATGAACGGATTGAGCTCACAAGGGAAATACCGCTGCCACTAAGACACACCTTTTTACTTCAACCCACTTTATTACTGACACCAATGTCTCTCTTCGATGTCATCAACTAAGCAGAAGAAGTTAAAAGCATGTTAGGCATTGCAATAATGTCGCTTTTGTAATTGTAATAAAGCAATGTTGTGTTTGTAATAAAACACGTACATAAAGTGTTGCTTTTTGATTCAAAACCAAACTACGACATGTTGTTCTCTTTGGATGAATAGCTATGAAAATTCCGTAAAATCTAATTTATAGGATAGATGTATGTGTTAACACTGCGTGACAAAAGCACTTGTTCATCAGTCGTCCCCAAAGTATCTTTTTGATCCTTGCTTATTTGACTGAATGTCGACTCCCCGGGTGGTGGTTTGACGTTATAAGGATTTAAACAAAAAGAAATCTATTCTTGATTTTTCCAAAAAAAAAGGTTAATGTTCTATTAGAAAGGGTTTCTTTAATTAGAAGCATAGAGAAATTAGTGCTGCAGCGTTAAAATTTTAAACTGTTCTTGCAAAGTAAAATATTAAAGACTAAGTTCGAGTTTTTGTTCGTTATGAAAAATCGAGTTTTAAATAAAGTCACATTTTTGTCGAAAAAACAGGTTTATATTCAGTAGCTTCAAGGTTTGAGCGGATCCGTGGCGGGTTGGAATCGTGCACGACTCCGGTTCTGATCTCTCCGCTGACGCGGCCTCGATTCCCGCAGTCACCACTTACATTTGTAACGTGACTATACGGTAACGCTAGGTAAAGGTTGAGGTTGAGTGGTAGAGAGTACTTTGTAGTCCTAAGTTCACCTCGTTAAACAAGACTAACTTTAACTTTTTTAGCCTCGAGAGCTCTATGCATTCTAGAGAACATCATATTAATTAAATAAACTAGTTTAAAACATAATTTCTATTTTTATTTTCTCCATGTTAAAAGTGGTATTTATAGTATTAAAACGCTTCCCTATGACAAAAACTACGGTTTGAGATTTAATTACTATTTGAAGTTATTGAACATGACCTAGTGATTGATATACTAATTCAGCTCTTTTTAGTTGGTAAATGTATTTCTGCATTTGTAACAAACACAATTTAAACTCTGGAAGAAATTTCCAGTAGTTGTATGAAACCACACGCTACAAAATCAAGGTCGGGATAAGGTTGTGAATAAATCAGATGTGGGCTCAAGGGAAATTTAGGTTTGGCATCGACTCTACATTTTTCAGTAGCCATAAGCCTATACATTTGTCAAATAATCTTTAGTAAAACAGTGTCATTCACAAGAGTAATCTTTAGAGTCTTGAAAGGAATTTAGCTTATTTCATTTTAATTGATACGTACAACACGTTTTAAGATTTTTTGAAACTTCCAAATGAGTGATAGTTTCTAGGCACGTTAGAGATTTGCTAGTAAGTTGATAGTAATCATATCAAAATGTTGCTCATTCTATTATAAATATAAATAATATTACTACTTTAAACTTACCTCTTAGGGCCTTTTTCGTTTGCCTGCCAACCAGCTGGTTAACTAAATACTGGTTAGGTTGTTTACAGTTTGCAATGTTTACATTTTCACACAACGTTCAAAACACTATAATGGATGATTGGAAATTATTCATGCAATATAGGTATTCGTTTTCAATTATTTATTAAATTTAACGTGTATATATGCTAAAATAGTTAAATACAAACTGTAACACTAAAGTGAAAATCAAAACAAACAAATTAAAACTTAACCACAAAAAATATTTAGCTTTCCTATTGGTTGTTTTATTTTGTTTAAGTTTTATTTTGCATGTATTGACTTTAAACTTAAGTTTTATGTTTTGTATTTAACTATTTTACCATATACATGTTAAATTTAATAAATAATTGAAAAAGAATACTTTATTTTATGAATAATTTCTTTAACAGTTCGTTAAAGTTTTTCTAATCGTTGTGTGAAAATTTAAGCATTGCAGACTGTAAACAACTTATCCTGTGGTTAGTTAACCAGCTGGCAACTGGAAAAACTGCCAATAATATAGTTTATTTTATCCCTAGGGACTAAAGAGAAGCTTTTTGATACGATCTATACTTTAACACCTGAGGTGAAGCCAAACGCAAAGGGCTTTTGGGAATAGTGATAAACTATACAGTATACAAGTGTGTCTTCATGATACAAAGGAATGAATTTAAATTTCAGTTGTAATATTTCAAAGAAACACTATGTAGCTAATGCTTAAAATTCAGTAGTCTAGTTTACGTTGTTTGAAAATCACAATTGTTACACTAGTTTACTGTTAGTTTGGAGATGAAAAACGAAACCATTGAAACACCTGCAATTATATTGTCAATCAAAACTATCTTCTTTCATGAGGCAGTACAAGATCATAAAAACTTAAATATTTCTGGAAAGGAAAAATGCACATCTAAAAATTAATATATTACAATACTACAATAGTATTACAATACTATGGTAAATAGTAAATACATTAGTCTATACTCCCCGCTGTTAGCAGGGAAAGAGGGGATCCTAAAGGACTCTGTTAAAAGGTTTCTCCACATTAACCATGTTACTTATATGAAATAACAAGTCAAAGAACCTTTCAAACATTCAATTTACTTCTTTGGCTTTCTCTTTTGCTTTATATACTTTGTCTGGATAACACATTAAATCTGTCTTAACCAACGTAAGACCACACCATAATATTAGTAATGCTGTTATATTTATGCTATGTACTTCAAGAATTGTAGATAAATTGATAGATAGATGGATTAGAAAGATAGATATTTGTAGGATATTTCTTTGATTTAAAATAATGGTGGACCGAACTAATTCATAACATTCTTTGTTAAATTTCAGGAAAGATCTTCGCAGCGGTAAATAAATCACTAAACCACTATTTGAGATGCCGACCACTCTCATGAGGGTAATTTAAGGCAAATATGTGGAGGAGGAAGAGTGTGCTGAGTGATAGTAATGAGTTATGAGGTGAGTCTTGTTACAAACTACGGCCAACTCTTCCTTAAAATGGGTCATTAATTAATAGGAAATTCCCAATGACCAATGGAAATACAAGGACTAACGGCTTAACGTGACTTCCGAATGTAGTAATCTAGCGTGCAAGTCTCTTAAAGTGTTAGTAGTGCGTTTTTACTAATTTGCAATAACTCCTTTCGGGTGCTTCATGTTTTACTGTCCATATGTTTACATCAATGATATAAACGCGTTTACTGATCCAAAAGGCACCATTTTATATGCCGATTTATTGTACGCTACATACATATTCTTTTAGGTTATTTTGTGTGGAAAATGTACAAGCTAACGAAGAATACCCGAGTTTATCCGTATGTAGAACTCCTCTCTCGATTGTAAAACCAAAGAAAGGATGAAGAAGAATATATAAAACCAGTACCTTTTAGATAACAATAACAATTTATTAGTCTGTTTACAAAATAAATTGCGTTGACTATAAAAACTAACAAGAAGCAAACTATAACTAATCATTAACATAAAAAATACAAAAATGTGATAAAACCTATGGTACCGGGACAGGCCGAGTCGAGGTGTAATATTGTAAGTTATAATATTAAATCAAATTGTATTACGTTTGATTGTCATGCATAAATTCACCCACACTGTAAAATGATTTATTAATTAAATATTATTTTTATTTTCGTTTGAAAATACCCAAATTAGGTTCAGTTTTTATGTTTTCTGGCAGTTTGTTATATAATTTAACTTTAGCTTGACAAGGAGGTTGGTCATAAACCCGAAGCCTGTGATAATTATTTCTCAATACATTAGAATACCTTGTATTATGTACATGAAAGTTGTGATCAAAACAAAATAATAGTTTAAAGTCAAGACATTACATAAAGTGTTAGTATAGTGTACGTAAAAACGAAATAGCAGAAAGGAAAAGTGGGGACTCAAACATGGGCATGTGTCTTATTACGTTGGTTGGGACAAGGTTTCAGGTTACTCTAGGTAAAAGGAAGGCTCGTCTTTGACTTCAAAGGATCAAGGTTAGCTCACGTAATAAAATTCCGCTACACGGTAATGTGTCTCACAGCTTGTTTGGGAAACCCACACAAAAACTACTTGGGACAACCAAATCTTTAAGACGTGGATTTGTTTCGTTGCTCTTTGGGCTAAATACTAAAACGTGAAAATTTAAAAAGAATATGGAACGTATTATAAGAGTAATTCTATAATGGATAGAACATATGTGAATTGTATAATCGAATTTGTGGAGAGAAGTTAGACTTGAACTCGGATCCTTCACTTGCCGGGTGAGTGTGTCACTATACGCGTATTATATTATCCGACCCACCATTTTTCTATTAAACTTTAGTTATATTTAAACTTGAATGTTTCTACTAACATGTGCTTGTGAATTTTTGATTATACAGGGTGTTACGAAAATGTGTAGCGCGCTATGCAGAACCGGATTCTACAAAGGTAAGTCGAAAATGAAGGGTAACGTTTTTTTTTTATTTCGGCTCAGTTTAGCCATAATTCGCCTCTTTATGAATTTCGAAAATAATTAATAGTTCAAAAATCCTTTGAGATATTTACGTGAAACTTAACATAAAACTTAACTAACATCCTAACATTTTCCAAAATACTTTTTATCTAACTTATCAAAATGGTGGTCATTTAAAAATTGCAAAGTCAAATGGAATCAAATTGGAATTTGGCTTTGAAATGTTTAGATGGCCACCATTTTGAAATTTAATAAGTTGGATAAAAAGCGTTTTTGGTACATGTTATTAGGAAAACAAATAAGTTTCATACTAAGTTTCACAAACATACCAGTGACGCACAAAGGGTTTTGAATTATTAATTATTTTCAAAGATTTACTTAATGAAGGATTACGGCAAAACCAAGCCGAAATAAAACAAAAATTCTAATAAAATTTCGACTTACTTTTGTATGTAGAATCCGATTCTGCATAAGGCGATACACATTTTTTTGACACCCTGTATGTTAGAGAGTATCCTGACTCACACACTCGCAATCAGTCCAAAGCCCCAAACCACTAGGCCTACAGACTTGAAACTTACACAACCTTTTCTGGTAGTCTAAAAGCACCCTTTAAGAAACGGCTCTAAACAATTTTAATTCCAAGGCTGGTTTTTTTGAGTGGGTAAAAAATGCCTGTACGCCTATACTATTCGACCTTAAAAGGTGATCCAATATTTTCTTATCTGAGAATATACGTATGTTAGTGTAGTACAGAAAAATCATCATGCTCATTGCTTTTCCAAATAATTGATGTTCACTTATTACTATTACAGAACCTAATTCAACTCACTGTTACATGCAATGATATATTTAACTACTGTAGGTATACAATATTTGATACTATAAAAAGTAGATTGGATGGTATAAAAAGAAAGTTTTAAGAAGAGTGGCTACTCAACAAGTCAGAGTACCTAACTTTCAAAAAGGGTTCCAATATTATTCAAAAATGTATCTGTAACTATAGGACTTTACTTTGGTTTATTTAACATAACATGTATTACTTAAAATATCACCACTCTATTATTGTCCGAATTTTTAAGATTTATATACTTTTTAATTACAACAACTCTAAAATACTGGCCTTAGTCCGACTAAGAGATAGGAAAACTACCCTTTGTGTTTGGATAAGCTATATAAACCTTGTCCATATCACAAGGCCTAGTAATTCAACTACATTAAATAGAATATGTTGTGTACACAATCTTTGTTTTGATTTTAGTTTTTGATACAGAATGCAAAGTCTTGATGTTGAGCTTTCTTTTAGTAGTTTTGATTTTTCTTCCGTGTATACTTGGTGAAAAGTGGATGGAATTAATAAATTTGACATTTTAAACTGTTCACAAAATTTTTAATTGAAAGAGCTAGCTTTCGCCGGCTAAGGCATCTTCAGTTTAATAACAAAAGACACATCATCTGTATAATTAAGTTGAATATGAAAAACTAAAACATATGTACACCCAAAAAATAAAATTTCTAAATTTAGATATAATATTGTATAAACTATCAGTCGAAAATTTTCTTTGAGTTTCTAACTTTTCTTCAATTTGATCTTTTACTATTGGTATGAATATATTACTAAAATTTAGAAGGTTGAGATATACAATTATTTTTAAAAACACTCATGCACGCACTTTCAATTTGGTTTCTTTTAGTCCAGGAAGGTTCTTTAAAAACTAAAGTTGACGATTCAAATTTGATAGAGTGATTTTCAGACAGAGCGTGTTCAACTAATTTTGATTTTTCAGAGTTTTTCATTTTATAATTGTATATATGTTCTTTAATTCGTGTTTTAACTGGCCTGGAAGTCTGTCCGAAGTATGATTTGTTACACTCACAGTCAATTTTGTATACAGAGTTTTTAGTTTCTTGATTAGGGTTTTTAGGTTTTAATTTTGTTAACTGACTTCTCAAAGTGTTATTGGATTTAAATGATGTTCTTATATTAAATTTAGAATTAACTTTTCGAATTTGTTCGGATAAGCCACGCACATAAGGGAGTACTACAGTTCCTATTGGTTTGGTTTCATCTTCTTGGTGGCTGTTTCTTCTCTTATTACATTTTCGTTTAGCTTGATTGATTATCTTCGTTGGGTATTGGTTTCTTTTCAAATATTCAATTGTATTATTTTCTTCTAATTTTGCTTGATTTTTGTCCGATTCTATTGTGTGTATCTTTTGAAACAAATTCTGAGCAACTCCTAATTTTACATGTTGGGGATGATTAGAATTAAAATTTAAAAACTGTCCGCTGAAGGTTTCTTTATGATAAACTGAAGTTTGAACTGTGTTGTTTTCTGCCTTACAAATGAGAACATCCAGAAAGGGAAGCTTTTGGTCTTTTTCATTTTCTAGTGTAAACTGTATCGTCGGTCTGATCTGGTTTATATGGTCTAGGAAATCATTTTGAATGTTTTCTTTCTCCTCCCATACACAAAAAATGTCATCTACATATCTCAGCCATATCTTAGGTTGTATTCTCCAATTGGAAAACGCCAATGTTTCAAAATGGTCCATGAAGATGTTTAACAATGGGGCTTAAAACACCTCCATAGGTAGACCAGAAATTTGTTTAAAATAGACATCATCAACTTGAAAGTAACTGTTAAGTAGACAACACTCAAGTAAAGTAACTATGTTAGATACAGACAACTTTGTTCTTGATGGTAAATTATCATCATTTTCCAATTGGGTTTTAATTATTTGCAAAGATTCAGGAACAGGAACATTTGTAAAAAGGCTTTTTACATCATAGCTGACCATTATATCTGATTCCAATATGTTAACTGAGGAGAGTTTGTTTAGAAAATGTTCAGTGTTTTTTACATAAGAGTCTTTAGATCCAAAAAGGGGGTTTAAAATTGGTGCTAAAAATTTTGATAATTTATAAGTTGGGGAGTCGATAGAGCTTACAATGGGTCTTAAAGGAATGGAAGGTTTATGCAATTTAGGAGACCATATAAATGGGGTGGTTTAGAATATTGAGGACTTAATTTCATCAAGGTTTCTTTACTAAGCTCATTGGAACATAATTTAGTTTTTCCTTATTGCTTTTTCAATTGACTTAGTCGGGTCCTTATTAAGTCCTTATTAGAACCTTCCTGGACTAAAGAAACCAAATTGAAAGTGTGCATGAGTGTTTTTAAAAATAATTGTATATCTCAACCTTCTAAATTTTAGTAATATATTCATACCAATAGTAAAAGATCAAATTGAAGAAAAAGTTAGAAACTCAAAGAAAATTTTCGACTGATAGTTTATACAATATTATATCTAAATTTAGAAATTTTATTTTTTGGGTGTACATATGTTTTAGTTTTTCATATTCAACTTAATTATACAGATGATGTGTCTTTTTTGTTATTAAACTGAAGATGCCTTAGCCGGCGAAAGCTAGCTCTTTCAATTAAAAATTTTGTGAACAGTTTAAAAATGTCAAATTTATTAATTCCATCCACTTTTCACCAAGTATACACGGAAGAAAAATCAAAACTACTAAAAGAAAAAAGCTCAACATCAAGACTTTGCATTCTATACATTAAATAGCCATGATGACTACAATTTTGCGACGAAATGATGTACCTTTCTTCTCGTTTCACTATTTAATGACCCTCTTCCAGAGTAATTTGTCACTGGCTTGACCATAAGAACCCCATCAAATGTCACACGAGGTAAATTTACTGTTGGGGGAGACTTTATGGCCCAATGAACATCGCTGGTGCCCTAACCGACGTGGGGCTTCTTTGGGCAAAACGGTGAATTCTTACTTCTTCAGCTTCATGTGGAGCAAGACTTTTTTAGTTGTATACGATAGTTTGGCCAAAATACACAGTATTATAATCATTCTCATGTTTAAAGGGAATTTTAAATGTTAATTACGGAGTAAAAGGAACGTACGAAACATTTAGACAGAAAATAACATTAACATAAAATATGACTGTCAATATAAACATCCTTACTAACTTTTAAATTCTTGTAAAAGGTTGATAAACACGTTAAAAATAATGTACAGCACAAACACTTAGCGAACCGAATGGTTTCCATAATAAATTTATATTGAGTAATTTGTCTCTAAAACCAGATGTTTTGACAAAATATGTAAT
>JAHHFQ010000113.1:0-14645 GCA_018831715.1 Matsumurasca onukii | reverse complement strand
GTTGTATCCGTATCCCGGTGGCGGGAAATTTGAATTTGAAGGAAGGCGGGGGAATTTGAATCGGTTTGATGTGACGATGAAGTATGGGTGTGACGTCACGCGTAGGCCCCGCCCTTGGTCATTCACGACGTATCAGGGGTTGGTTAGTAATGACGTGTCGTAGGCAAGATGGCGGCTTAATTTGGCGGGAAATATTGTATCCGTATCCTGTTGGCGGGATATTTAAAAAAGGATTGTGTCCGTGCGAGGCCGTAGGCCTAAGCGTTAAATAATGTTTAGTGGGAGCTTGGAGCTTGGTGAGGTGTACCTCACTTGGCTTCCAGCGAGAATTAAACCCGTGCGAGGCCGTAGGCCGAAGCGTTAAATAATGTTTAGTGGGAGCTTGGAGCTTGATGAGGTGTACCTCACTTGGCTTCCAGCGAGAATTAAACCCGTGCGAGGCCGTAGGCCGAAGTGAAGCTTATGTTCGACGTGAATCTTCAATCACGGTTAGGCTTGCCTGACCTTAGTTGAAGGGAGCTGTGGACTGTCCCGAGGTCGTAGGCCGAAAGGGTAAATTAGAGATGACTGAAAAATATATGAATTTGACTGAAGTTTAAAAAATACAGTTGTCCGTATACTAAAAGTCGTGTCAATTCTCGAAACTCGGAGAATTTCCGGTGTTCCCCACACACATACCCGAGTTGCGCCAATTGACTCAACCGACTTTTAGTTTAATAACAACTGCATTGTGGTTATGTTTGAAATGGATTGTTTTTGTGGTGGCGTAATCTAAATAAGTAAAACTACTTTTGCAATTAATGTCTCACTTTACCTCACTTAGCTTCTAGCGTACGTTAAACCAGTGCGAGGCCGTAGGACGAAGCGATGAGATTAAGCAGAACTTAGAACTGATAATGTGTCCTACTAATTTTATCTTAACTACTGCTGACTCACAACTGTCAGCACTCTTTGGTCAAGTTAAACAGATAACTAATCTTGGAGTTTATTAAACATATTCTTATTTTTGTCACCATTTCAAAAATAAATAATAGTACCATTTAGAATTGAATTTCAAAGTATCCCTTGATAAGGCACTCTATGTATCATGTTATAGAGTAGGACATTATGCCATCAGAAGTTCAACAATAATTGGACTATCCTTATTTTACTCAGCATAAAACTATCGGGAAGTAAACATGTGCAAAATAAAAAACTGTGAATCCTTTACATACACCAATTTATTCATAAAAACTTAAAAGTAACATTTCAAAACACAAATAAAATTACATTACACCAATAAAATAAAAAAAAAACATAATAATACTAAATTCAATGAAACAAAAAATTTATACAATAAAATCAATGATACACTTTAATATTATACACGATACCTAAATTTAATAATATACAAGGTTCAAATGGGTAGCTTAAAAGGCCTGAGTTTCAGTACTGAAATCGTTATAGAATGATTGCATCTTGAAAGAATTTACAAAAAGATTGACACAGTGAAACCCTAAACTGTAACACACAAAATGGTCCTTCAAGACCTTCACCCTGTTACAGTCTAAATGACGGAAATAGTCACTCACAATATTAGAGAGCACTTCATCATCGGACTTGGTATCATTGGTCACCTCGGCACTCAGATGTTCGTACACGTAGTTGTTCAGTAGCTCGAAGACACCAACCACTTTCTTGGAAGTTGACAAAGCCTCGTTGAATGCTTGAGAGATGCACTTTCTTGCAGAGCACAGGCCATCCCAAGTCAGTCTTTGAAGAGCGATGGAGTCCGGCGAAAAATCTGGGGATTCTGAAGTCTTCCTAGTTAGCACCAGGGTCTGTTTGCCGTAAATAGACTGAAAGGCAGCTATGAAACCACCCATGTTGATGGGATTTGTCTTTGTAGATGTGTTGTCTGCATGAGCAAAATAGGCGCTTATTGAGGCTTCGTTATCCATCAGCTCGTTCCATTCATCAACACTTAGGTGAATTCCATGACGTCCCGTTGAAGTAACTCTAAGCAGTTGAAGCATAGGCCGGAAAGTACTGTCTGGTAAAATTCCCACTACAGCCTCCTTAGAATAACTGTTGTTCAATGGTAAAGTAGTGTTGAGCATCAAAGCGTCTAGTTGGCGATAAGGCAGCTTAGAGGGTTTCCCCTTCTCTTGAGCAGGAATGCCTGTAGACTGGATGGTGGTCTCCTGAATAGCCATTCTTCTCTTCTTTATGGGTGCAGCGGGCGGGGTTGCAGAAGTAGCGAATCTTTTGGGTGCCATTGTAGTAGATGAGAATTGAGACACAACGAGAGACAGACTGAACGATGTGCACTGGTAGATAGCTTGATCAGAACTGGTGGTTTACAATCTCAAACGAGATAACTCGTCGACTAGGTCAAGTAGGGGGTGGTCAAAGTTCACGATAAAGCCCTTTGCTTGCAGCAACTAGTCTGACAAGATAAGGTGTTGATAGGGAATGTATGCGCGTTTTGGAAAAGTATTTTAAAAATTTCATATATTTTGAAATCGTTATATTTTGGGTTGTTACAAAAAAGCGTTAAAAATTCATCTAAGCTTACTCCCTGTGATCGATAGTATAAAAAAACAAGACAATAATGTCCACAAACTCTAGAGCTTAAACCTTGAAGTAAATGTGAGTTGAAGCGGGCAACTCTTGAATTACCTCGAATGAATCTGTTAAGAGCAACTTCGGGAGGTCTTCCATAACTGTCAAAAAAGTCCAGTTCCCGGTTTTTGTTAATGAAAATCGCCCTCCAATGAGAGCCAGGCTTAGTATGAATGTCTGAATTCACCACTATAGCAGAGGGGGTTTGGACATGGCGAGGTAGAAGATCTGCAGGATACACACCGTGATGATAAGTAGGTAGATTTTTTAAGCACAATAGAATCTCATTAGAAAACATGACTATTAGCTACCATCCACAGCTTAAGCTTGTAAGCGTTAGTTAAAGCGCATATATGCTTTTTGTCCTTGCAGTGGTAAAAACATCGCAGAACTGGCATGTATGTGGTTTGTATCAAGTTTTTAAAACGTGGAACATTAAACTCTTCTAGGTTCACGATGTTAATATTTAAAATGTCCTTCAACCAATTGCACTTCTCACTTCCCTTACCAAATACTCTAGTTCCGTTAGAGCAGACCTTTTGTAGTTCTTTTATAAATGCACTGTACTTTATACTACCGTCTGACCATTTAATGCCATGGTAGTTCAGTTGTAGCCAGATGGCTTCTTTCCTTCGGTGACTTGTGAGGGTGTAGATGTCATAAGGTGAAGCTATGATCCAGTGTTGGAAGAAGGGATAATCAGGAGATGTCACCGCACATTCTTTGACTATAAATTTATTACAGTTATCTTTAAATGCCTGGAAATCAACAATTATGTCCATTTTCTTTTGATGTTTTCACTTCAGGCTGTAAAGCAATACTACTCATTTGAAGGAATGGTCTAAGATTAATAGGCAAGCACTGTCGTATCAGTTACCAAAGTCCACCACCACATTTCTGTCCTTGTCTATCTCAATTACGTTGTCGAACTCTCCATATATTAGACAATTGATGGTTTCTGTAATTGCGGCATCAAATCTGACTTCAATCCTGAGACTTCCGTGCCTGATTAAATTCCAGTGGCTAAGAGTATTAGCTGATAGATCTGGAGTCAGGTCAAAGGCCATTAGGCAATTTCCTTGAGCGTACTGGTGTCTTGGAATTCCGTTGCCTTCGTTGAGGAAGTGAACGCCTGTTCCGGAGAAGAGAGTGTGGTACGAAGTGACATGATTGCCTGCAGTGAAGTCGGGTTGTAAAGGTTTGGAGGGGATTTGCCGTCCGTCAATGTAGAGTGAGAAGAAATTGATGCCAAAGTGTTGAAAGTTGTAAGGGTTATTTTTGAAGTTTCCATTGAAAGCAGCATTACTGACAAATCCTACAATAACTCTTTTAGGAAGTTGACCCAAAAATATGTTGTCTAACGTCTTTCCTTGAACACCAGTAGGTATCGTTACATTTTTTATCTCAACCTTTGTGATGGGATACTTTGCGGATGTCAAAGCCAGTGTCCTGCTGTGCGCCAGTAGTACCGCAGGATTTATTTTTACTCGTCTGATGAATAAATTTGCTTCTGAAATTTTAACTTTAAATGTTGTACTGTCTGACATTAAACTGAAGGAATCACGAGATCTTATCAGTCTGACTCTTAGTTCTAAACCGTTTAGTAAAAACTTTTCTTGGTTGAATATGTCAGAGTGAATATGACCCAACATGTCGACAGTCTTGCTCTCAGATGTGAATACTCTTCTGCTTGTAAGGCCTTGGTTAGCGTCAGATGTATCGTCCATATGCCCTGCTGTATCATTGTACCAGAGTGATGATGTAAGGTGTGATGATTTAGCTGTTGGTCCATAATTTAAAAGAGTTTCAATATAACTCCTATAGGCATAGGTATTTCCAGGTGATGATACAAGTCTCTGATTTAGGTACACGTCAACTTGGGAAAAAAGTGAGTGCATCCAGTTATTGACTGGCCCGACTTTGTCAGTTGAAGTTGTGGCCGTTCCGTCGGATTTGGTTATTTGGGCCTGTATATTCAACATAGTGTGTGCCAAGTCCATATATTCGTCCCCGTGGCCAGGGACTACAAATTCAATCGGTGAGTCATCAGTAAGAGATGCAAGTGGCTTGTACTGGACCCAGTCGCCTGTGTCAATTGAAGTTTGGGTAGGTGGTAATGTAAATAAGTCCAATTCAGATTTAACACATTCACAAGAGCTACTGTGTAGAAATGCCATTTTAGTCAAAAATATCCTTCGAGCTAGCCGTCTTCCTCTTTTGGCGTTTAGGCGCTGCCTTCTTCCTCTTAACCTGAGATTTAGGCTTTCTGCTTCTCTTAGCAGGCTTCTTCTTTCTACCTTGCCTCTTCTTCACGTTCAGAAGTTTTTTAAGCGACTGGACTGTGACTTGATTACGCTTTCTTTTATATCCTGAACCTCCCATCAAATCATCAATTTTGAGATCTGCTTTCCTTTTTAAATTTCCAGTTAATTCCCTAATCCTATTTTTTGCAGCGACTTTGGGTGGAACATTATGAACTATATCACCTACTAAGCCAATCCCAGATTTAAATGCCTCCCTACCTAAAGCTCTAGCTCCTGACTTGAGCAATGGTGTCACAGTTCTGAAAAGTCCTCCAAGAAAGCTCCCTATCCCGTGTCCTCGTTGATACTCAGCCCCTCTATATACGTTATTTACCCCACTTCCTGCCTGTTGGGCATAATATCTGAGGTAAGGATCGTCTAAGTTAAGTTGATTCATTATCAATTCTTCTAAAGTGTAACTTTACTAATGAAGTTCCAAACATGAATGGAGCGGCTCGGCCTGAATCAAGCCTTATATCGATCTCTATATTGTCAAATTGATTTACAAGAACTTGGACATAGTGTGGCTGATAAAAAAGACAAGTCTTCTGGTCACCAAACATATAAGTTGCCTTGTCGACGCTAACTATTTTTAACAAAGGGGCCATAGTGTCTCCAATCAGTTGGGGCTCAATAATGTCACAGTAAATGTAAAGCTCTGAAGGTAGTCCAAGTCGAACATTGCAGGGTCTAAACGTTGTAGGAAGTTTTGATTCAAGTTCCATACCGAGCTGAAGAGCTATGTTTTTTGGTAGTTCTACATTAACTACCTTTTCTGTCAGTGATGGTGAAGAGATAATTTTGCAGAACCCACTCTCCTTGTTAAATTCAAATTGATAAAACTTTGAAATTGAATTGTTATTATTAAGCAAAGCAACTATGCTCTCTGCATTGTAGTATAGTCCTGGCTTCAAAACTGTGGCATAAATATCGGGCTTACTTTTATCTTCATGGTACGTATATATGTATACAGTATTGTCTCCTTCCCTCACATTCTGGAATGTACATGGATAATGAAACTCGACAAGACCAACCTGCCATGTTCCATTTAAAGTAACCTGCTGTGGTAAGTGAGTTGAAAACTTAGTCGTTGTATTATTCGGATAGTAGAGCATAGAGCTGTTACTGGGAGAGTCAAATAAAATTCTTTAACCATTTTGAATACCAACTAACTGTCTTGCAGGGATCCAACTGTTGAACTCAGACGGATATCCTTTCCACTTCACTAGCACCTTCTTACTGTTTCCAGTACCTTTTGACTCCAGTATTTTATCTATTTTAAACTCTGTATCTTTTCCTACAAACACACGTTGAACTTCCTCTTGGTAAAAGTAGCCATCAACAATTTTGTTGTTAAAGTCTTTCAGCTCATACACAGGGTAAGGATGTTTTATCACTCTATGTATTTGAAATATTTCTTCACTCCATTTTGACTCATAACCCTTCTGGAAATGTTTTCGTTCCTTTGTAATTCTCACTAGGTCACCAACCTCATACTTTGGTTTCACATAGCGAGGTTCTTTATTGTAAGTATTTTTCCAAACTTGAAGTATGTTTTCATCAGTAACATCTACTGGACGCATTTTTATCGTCGAGTGTACCGAATGGTTGTAGCTATCGACCAAATCATCTACGACATCTATGTATCGGTAAGTATTATGATGTGTTAAATACCTCCACATCCTAGTCTTGATTGTTTTATTCCATCGTTCCACATTAGATGCCTTAACATCTGGATTCTTTGTAGTAAAGTAGTTAATTTTATTGTCATTGAAAAATTTAACTATAGGTTTTCCGGTAAATTCTGATCCTTTATCAGTTTGTAGGTTTTGAGGTTTTCTGCCAGATCTTTCAAATATTATCTCAAATGCTTTTTGAACACTCTGGTTACTTTTATTCTTCAGAGGCACGATAAATCCAAATTTACTGAATACATCTACAACACTCATCAGATAATTTATGCCGTCATTATACTTAGCCAACCCTCTCATGTCGTTAAGATCCGCCTGCCATAGTTGGTCGATATTATTGGTAATATACCTATTCCTTTTGAAGTTTACCCTAGCAGGTTTGTGAAGTGTGTATGTGTCCTGTGATTCTAACCATGTCATGATATCTTTCGTACTGTACCGACCCTTTAAATGTTTAATGATACCCCTAGCACCAGCATACCCAACAGGGTGAGATGGATTGTAGTATAAATTGTTGAGGACTCTCTTCATTTCAAACTCTGCACAGTACTACCTAAATAAAGTATTTGGTATTATATTTAAAGTTTATATCGTTCCCACATTGTTTGTCTAACCTCCTCTTCTTCACTTGATGATTGTGGATTGTGCTGGTTTCGCCAACCAAGTGGATTAGGTCTACGCAACCCTCGAGCTACAACTCTGGTTAATGGTGAGCTTCTGACCTGTATCCTTCGAGGCCGCTGTCTCATTGGTGTAGTATCTATCCGTCTTTCCATATAAAGCACCCTTCTAGGGTTTCCTATAAACTCTCTTGGTATATTTAATTCTTTTACCAAGTCCGTAAACTTCTGCCATCCAACTGGATTTGATGTTTTTCTTGCCCTTACTATATCGCTAACTAGATCTGTTATGTTAGAGCCTACCAGGTTTTCTCCCTTTATACTTACTTCGCCCACAGAATTCCAATGAATATCATTAGATGTATTCAACCTATTAAGTAACATTTCAGCTTTCTTCTTAAATAGTTTTGGTACAGCACTTATTATTTCTTGGTGGAGATCTGGTTTATGAGATGATTCTGACGTACCATTTTCCAAAGTGACTTTTAAAGGTTGGCGGTCCTGCTCTTTAAAATGAAGATAACGTTGAAGGGCCTGCTGATATTTTATCCATTTTTCCTTTTCATCCATATGATTATTATTATTAAGTAAGGCATCCATTTCATGGTCCAAATTAATTGAGGGCTTGGGTACATGTGATTGATTAACCTTATTGAAAAAGTCTTGAGGTACAAGAATCATTTTCTTTGTATGTTCCATGCTTAAGCTAACAAACGGGATATAACTGAACCTAATATGGGTGCAAGTAATGCTGGAAGAACTCCTGCTCCTTTTTGAACCAAATATTTCCTTTTAGCTTTCCAACACACCTTTGAGTGTACCAATTTTCTTAGGACGTGCTTGTAGCGACATAAACCTTTCTTCTGACAGGGTTTAAGAGGAACGTTGCCTTTTAAAATGTTTAAAGCACACTCACAAATAGCCTGTACAATCTCTTTATCAGCTAAGTCTAGAAAGCGTCTCATCCTTTTAGGAGGCATGTTGGATAATGCCCGTAGTAGTTCTAAATTGCTTTTGACGCAACGAGACATCTTAAATAAATGATTTCAATACTGAATGTGTACTCTTATTTATATTTTAACTTTGGAACATATACTATGTGTTGTTCATCATCCTTAAAAATATTGGTTCTAAACCTGTATTCTTCAGGTGTAGACTGTTTTAGATCCAGTAATAGGTAGCCGTGGGGGTGGTCCGTAGCGTCAGCATACGCCTCTTGGAGAAATTTAGGGTTTTCGGGACAAACCTGCTGTGCCAAGTGCCTGACCTGAGCCTTATCCCTAGGATTTTTAAACAATACAATATAATGAGCGTTAAGAGATATGTCTCTTTGCCCTTTACCTTGGTGAAATATGTTTTGGGTAATAAAAAAGACACTTATATTTTTGTGATGACAACCTTTTGTAAAGAGATCTACTATTCGACCATCAGATTCCCTCATTAAATCATCAATTATTAGCAAGTTTGGTTGGCTTGTGTCAATGTCACTTAAGTCCGGCAGTCCTTCAATGAAATGTATTTTCCTTGATGTGTTAACCTGCGGTAACCATTCCGAATAGTACCAATATATATTACTGAAATTACAATCAGTCATTGTATCTATATTTTCAAGAAATTTCACAACAAAAAAAGATTTACCACTGCCTGAAGGGCCTGATATTATAGCACCAAAAGGATGTTTCCACTGTGGATTCATTTTATCAAGTGAATTTCATTTGTAAAAATCTATATTTTATATTTAAGCTAGGAATTGAAGGTAAACTATAACAAAATCATACTTTGAATAGTTTTTAATACAAATGAAACCTTTTTAGACAAAAATACTAAACACAACACGGGAAAATATATACAGCAACAAAACTAAGTATGTACACTAAAACCTTAACTCTGATACCCAAACGGTAGAGTGTCAAAATTGTCTATCCGTCTTCTTTTTGAGTATACGATCCTGTAGGTCTTCTTTTCCGGTTTGGTCAAAACATCCATATTTTTTGTTCTGCAGATTCGTGTGCCTTGCAATAATACTTGCTCTTGGGGGTTTTCAACAACCATTTCTCTCAATTTATGAAAGTTCACCTGTAGAGAGTTTTTGTGATTGAGGCTGATTCCCTTCACTTTGCACACATACTTGTACTCGTTTGTACCCTTCACTCTCACTCGATACGCGTAGTTTTTTGGACCCCCACTTACGAACATGTCTATGAAGCTCCCTTTTCCGTATTCTTCTAGTTCGTCGGTGAGGTCGCCCAGGAAGTCACCCGTTGGTAGTGTGGTGTCGCCAGGCCGCTCCGAAAATATGACACTGTCCGTGTCAAAATACAACACTCTCTCTCCGAGCGTATCCAGATAGCTGTAGAGTTTCATCCTCGCGATTGTCGTCACATATGCTGCTATAACCACTGATGTCATCGTAGATGGAAGGATGGCGTTTTCCTCTTCGTTCCAGTTGACTAGGAGAACATCATTAGTTATCGGGAGAACGTCGTTGATTGTAATGTTAGGGTTTAACATCATGGTTGTTAAATCTTCCTTAGTTTTTACAAAAGTAGTTTTTGACAGGGTATTTCTCTGGCCGAACTTCCCCCAGAAGCTGTTGAGCATAAGCTTAGCCAAAGCTCTGAATCCAGGGTTTTTTCTGATTTGTTCCCGGTCCAGGTGGATCCCCTCCTTCAACTCGAACTCTTCGATGTATCGGTCTTTGTCGGCCTCCGACTTCACCCATTCAGGCCAGCCTGATGCTTCCTGTTTCAACTTTAGGAACTTGTTAATATATTTTGTAAATAGCGCTCTTTCATCATTCCCTTGCATCGTATACTTCCATACTTCATGAACTTTGATGAGGGTATAACCCTTAGAAATGGCCAATTTTATTTCATCTGCCACCCAGGTTCCCCGTAGTTCTCTCTGTCCGGGAGTATGTGTACAGTTCATATTGTTACTTTCTTCTGCGCAGATTTTACACAGAGGAAAAAATAATTTCCCACGTATCCTCACTGGCAGCACCGGATGGTACAGGTTCTGTGGAGGCAATATGGTCACCTTTACCACACCATCAATCCTGTCCAAGTCTTGGGGGCAATCATCTCCGGTAATTATCTCTGGGTGTCGAACGGGAAACCGGCCATACTTGCACGCCCAGGGATACAGACTGCAAACATCTAGGTAACGTATTTTCTCTTCATTGCCGGTGTCTGCCTCGTAATACAGCTTGGTGCAGTTGGTCCGCCCTCCGAAGAATGCGTCTCTTGGGTCCAACGGCTCAGCGTCGACACACCCGTTGGCTTGAAGATAGGCTTTGAGCTCTTGGTTCCGCATCTTTTCAATGTTGAATTGGCACTCCCACATTTCAATGACCTGTGACATAAACCCAAATGGCTGTTAGTATTTTACAATAAATAATAAAACATCTCCAGCTGTCCGGATCTGTAACACAAAACTTAAAAAAAAAACAGTGATAAAAATATCTCCTTAGAGTTTCAAAATCGGTTGGAAGAGCTTCTTGAGTCGGAAGATTGACGTATTTCCCTTTTTCTGGCTCCTATTTCACATATTAGTAACATAATCAAACAATAAACCAACAAAATATATACATAAACAATAAATTGTCGCTTCTCCACTTGGCTCCACCTAAATCCTGTCTCGTACAATAAATGAATACAGGTAAATTAAGATTTTTTAAGTGATACAAACAAAACCTACCGTGTAACCAATCCGCCTCAGTGTTTCAATCTTGTTCTTCGTCCTCTCGAAGCGTGTCCCCATGGTTTCATTTGGAGAGTTCGAAATCGGCGTATCCCGGTCCTTGAAACACGATGGACAGCCATGCCACCAGCAACCATGGAACTCAAAAACCGTCTTCTCGCCATCTGCTGACTCCATATACCCATCGACCTAGCAACAAAAATTGAATTTACTAGCGGGACTAACTAGATATTTCTCAATTTAGGATCAAACTCATTAAAACTTAACTTTGTTATAAACACTACTTTTATAGGATTTAAAAATTTAGTTTTGATTTAATTTTAACTATTCAAAGTACGAATTTAATATATATGAATCTATAATTTTCAAAATAATTAACCGTACCAAGTTTCACAAAAATCATTAACCAACTGTCTGGACTGCACAAAAAATATCGGACCCGTATAAATAAATATATAACTCCAGTTCAACTTACTTTATAATTACATATCCGCATCTCCAATCCGTTTCCTGTGTGGCGAATTTGTGCTGCGGCGTCCCTCTCCATCCAACGTAGCCATTGCAGAGCCACAGCCGATTGCTTCTCCCTGAGTCTGTAACCTCCAGGTGGAATAATCCCAATTGAATCTTCTTGTAGGAAATGCTTCCTATACGTGAGCATACAGGCAGATGCTATCGTTATGCACTTCAGAAAAGGGTCTATGCTATTTTCTTTCAAAAAGACTTCTCTAAACTTGAGGCACGCGAGGCGAAGGATGACAACGTCTTGTACGCAGTACTTCCTTATTTCTTCTTGAAGGTTGAACACTTTTCCGTCAGATTTTTCTTTGTTGTACCAATCCATGAATTTTGTTCTCTCGGATGACTTCATTGTTTCAACGCCATACATTTCTGCATCTGGGAGTGCTCCAATGTAGTTCCAATTGTCGGAGGTATTGAAAAAGTGCGGGAAATACCCCTTGTTTTCACATGTAAGGTCAAACATTTTGGGTAAATCACTCAGCTTGCAGTTGAAAAAATTCAAGGAATCTATTATTTTTAAACGGTCATAGTTGATTGACTGGATTTTGGTTCCGCTTTGTATTACATCAGGTGTCCATCCCAGTTTTTCCGTCATATATTTCAAAATGAATTGTCCATCGTAAGCCTTCATGTTATGAGCCAATAAAATAACCTTAGCGAAATTTACCCTTGGACGCGTAAGGTAAGTCATAAAATCTTCCAGCGTTCCGGGTCCATTAAAAACGTGTTGACGCACTCCACATTGTATACATTCCCGGTCTATATCATCATCACCAACACACTGGAAGCAGGTTTGCTGTGCGACACAATAGTTAGGAGTGTGAACATACGCATTAGGTGATGAAGGCGACGGAGTGTTTTGACTGCACTCAAAGTCGAAGAATATGTATATGAATTTTTCATTTTCAGGTCGGGTCTTGTTCTTGGCTTGTTTGATGTAGCACAGATGTCCTGCAGGTCTGTATCGTCCGCACACACTACAATAACTTTGGCCACACATATGTTTACCATTATTTTTAAATGTGTTGTAAACTTGATTACAAGTCAAGCACCTACGCAAAATATTGCATGTTGTTTTGTTGGTAAGATTATTCTGAGCTAGATGATTTGCAAAACATTGAGCACTCTCAAAAGTCCTATTGCAGGTTTGGCAGCGTTGCTTAGCATCCGGAATACATACAGGACTCTTCTTACAAGATGGACAAGCAAATTGACAGTTATGTTCAAAGTTGTGTTCGAACGCGTGTCTACACTTCCTACAATATCTTTTGCATGAGAAAGCCGAGCTCAGGGATGTTATTACATTATAATGGTTATTTTCATAGATTAAATCTACTGGTTTTCTGGGAGCTCCTTCAGAAGACTCTGGTCCCTCAAACATTATCTCTTTTCCCCTTCTGTCTTTGAACACTGTAATACTGTAATCTGGTAGGATGTGTTGAAACTGATTGATTTCGTCTATACCACCTCCTTGTACAAGATCAACCCCGGCCTCTGCACACATTTGCTGGGCTCTGACTAATTGTTGTCGCGATTTGTATCTGGATAACAATTTATACTCTTGCTGTTTTTCTTCTGAACCGTCTAAATCTGCACATGCTTTTCCTACTACTATAGCCCTGGCCAAGCACAAGTTATCGTCATTATTTATTGTTAGTATTCCTTTTTTCCTTTTACAAAAATCTTCAAAAGTTGACAAATAATCTAAGCGAGTTCTAGCTCCTCCATTTTCCATTTGTATATGAAATGATCTAACCTGCAAATATACCAAGCTCAATTAGATTTAATGGTTATTTGTTTTACTTTATAACTTTTTAAAACTACTTTAATATAAGGGGTTATGAATATAGAAAAAATACATAGCCTACATCGATACTACTCGAAAACTAATCACATCAAGTGCAAATTAACTTATTTTTGTTTTTAATAACAAATTATACCTTTTATTAAATGTATCAATGGAAACTATTTTTTTATTGTTAGTATTCCTTTTTTCCTTTTACAAAAATCTTCAAAAGTTGACAATTAATCTAAGCGAGTCCTAGCTCCTCCATTTTCCATTTGTATATGAAATGATCTAACCTGCAAATATACCAAGCTCAATTTGATTTAATGGTTATTTGTTTTACTTTATAATTTTTTAAACTACTTTAATATAAGGGGTTATGAATATAGAAAAAATACATAGCCTACATCGATACTACTCGAAAACTAATCACATCAAGTGCAAATTAACTTATTTTTGTTTTTTAATAACAAATTATACCTTTTATTAAATGTTACAATGGAAACTATTTTTATGGTTATCTAACTGTCAAGGTCTATCAATATCATCAAACCTAAACCTATTCCATAGTCTAATTCCAAAAGTTTATTTGGGAAACAAAAACGTACGTTTTTTTATTACTCTAAAGATTATTTAACCCTTACTTGAATACCTACAGCGACACTCTTTTACAACAACATACCGTACTCATTCATTTTTATGTAAAATCATTGTACCCAAGCTTTCTAATAAGATATATTGATAACACACATACCACTAAAACCTTGTAAAAACATCAGATAGATAGTAAATAATGTATATTATGTACTCACTTCCATCACTCCATCGACAAAGAAGGCCTCGTTGCTTTGTAGTATTTGCTCGATTGTCTGCAGGATGACATCGGCGTTGAGTTGGTCGACTCGACGAAGACTGATGCCTATGGGCCGTTGGTCGGGTTTGTCTCTGTTATAAATTGTAAGTCCGATCCTATCGTTAGGGTTAGATGCATTCCGCGTTAGATAATCAACGAGCGAACTAAACATTTCTTCTAGGTATTTTTGGAAGTCCTCACTGTCCTCTACATTTCTAAACTTAAACGTCACCACACTACCCGCAGCATTGTATTTTTTGACGTCTTTATGCGTTTCGGATATGATTTCGAATGGCGGCTCATTTCCATGACCGATCATGTCTTCTTGATGTACATCTTGATAGTTTCTTTTACGTGAAGGCACGGGTTTCGGGGACGGTTCATCATTTGAAGGCAAAGGTGAGGGTGTTGGGACAGATTCGTAATTGCTTAACAGGTCCAAATCGTTTTCGGTTATTGGGCAGATTTTAACTTCTGGAGGGGGATTCTTGCTACAATGAGCAACCGGATTGTCATAGAGTTCAGACACATTTTTGAAAGGGGACAGACCTACTTTTCTAACTT
>JAHHFQ010000112.1:0-14704 GCA_018831715.1 Matsumurasca onukii | reverse complement strand
TCTTTATAAGTTTTCACACTTTGGCTGTGAAATAACAGCTTCGAAATTTCGCAAAATATACAACAGGTGTATGAAAACGCTCCTCTGTGATTTTCATTAAATTTGTATGAAAAACTTGAACGCAGCAGAAATCGAGTTGTGGGATTATAAACAACATCAAGACATCTTTTGACGTATTCCACTTGTTTCAGAATTTCAACAAAAATTTCTTTAAGGGTTTTGTTTGGTTAAATTGTTTGAAATTTTCTCAAAACTTTCCATCGTGCAAATCTTTGGAAATAGACAGTGTTATTCTCCTCTCAAGGCCCTTTTCAATGATATATCACACTTTGTATTAAATTTAGGGAAACTTTTGATTGAAGAATCGATTTGAGGTAATTTGAGTGGCTGGTCAAATTAACACCATTGGATCTGATTGATAAGGCATGTATGTTTCTTTAAAGTCAAACAATTAAAATTAAAAACAAAAACAATTTTTACTTTGGCTTGAAAAACCACTTCGAATTTCAAAATTTGCAACAAAGAATGAAAAAGTGATCTCTCTGTCTGATTACGCATTAAATTTGCTATGAAGTACGGCATTATAGAAAACAAATTGTAGAAACTTTAATACAAACATTACAAAAACTATTTGTGAGTATGTACTTCTGGTGGTATTTCACTGTCAAATTTACTTATGTAGGCAGACTAAGTCAATTTCCTTTTCTTTTCTTTGACAAATCTTTGAAAATGAAAGTGGTGGCTTTTCAAACCCTTTACTAAAATTGTGTGTTTTTTGTTTTTTAAATTTGAATAAAATTTTTAACTTTAAGGGAACATACATTTAATACAATTAATTAACTACAGATCAAAAAGGTTAATTTCGACTCAAATTTGAATTAAATAAGTTAATATGGAACTGCGTTCAGCTGTTTTAAATTTGGCTAGTATTAACAGCTTCGAGAAATTTCGCAAAATATACAACAGGTGTATGAAAACAACTCCCTGTGTGATTTTCATTAAATTTGTATAAGAAAAAAACAAAGCAGCGAAATCGATAGTTGTGGGATTATAAACAACATCAAGACGCATCTTTTGACGTATTCCACTTGTTTCAGAGTATTTCACAACAAAGTTTTCTTTAAAAAGGAAGCTTTTGTGTTAAAGTTAAATTGATTTGAAATTTTCTCAAAACTTTCCATCGTGCAAATCTTTGGAAATAGACAGTGTTATTCTCCTCTCAAGGCCCTTTTCAATGATATATCACACTTTGCATTAAAATTTTAGGAAACTTTTGATTGAAGAAAATCGATTTTGAGGTTATGTTCAAAATACTTGTTAACTTTTGGTGAGTAAAAACTGGAACGCAGCAAAAGTGTCATACACATTATTAAATGATATTGCGCATCTTTCCACGTTTTTACTGGCTGTGAGAATTAACAGCTTCGAGAAATTTCGCAAAATATACAGGTGTATGAAAACAACGCTCCTCTGTGTGATTTTCATTAAATTTGTATGAAAAACTTGAACAGCAGAAATCGATAGTTGTGGGATTATAAACAACATCAAGACGCATCTTTTGACGTATTCCACTTGTTTCAGAGTATTTCATAACAAAAAGTTTTTTAAAAGGTCTGTACTTGTGAGTAATTTTTGCAGTCAAATTTTCTATGTAGCAAACCAGGGTCAATTCCTTTCCTTTCTTTGGTCAACAAATGGGTTTTCAATGATTTTCACATTTCTTTAAATTTGATAAAAATTTTTAATTGAAGAAAAATACGATTTTAATTAACTGAAAATCAAATTCAGTGTTATTTTCGACTCAATTTCAATTAAATAAGTTAATATGGAACTGCGTTCATCTTTAAAAATTTATTTGATAGAATTAACAGCTTCGAGAAATTTCGCAAAATATACAACAGGTGTATGAAAACAACGCTCCTCTGTGTGATTTTCATTAAATTTGTATGAAAAACTTGAACGCAGCAGAAATCGATAGTTGTGGGATTATAAACAACATCAAGCCATCTTTTGACGTATTCCACTTGTTTCAAATTTCACAACAAAGTTTTCTTTAAAAGGGCTTTTGTGTTAAAGTTCAATTGATTTGAAATTTTCTCAAAAATTTTCCATCGTGCAAATCTTTGGAAATAGACAGTGTTATTTTCCTCTCAAGGCCCTTTTCAATGATATATCACACTTTGCATTAAAATTTTGGTCAAAGACACTATTGTTAAAGATGATATTGCGCATCTTTCTAAGTTTTCACTTTGGCTGTGAGAATAACTTCGAGAAATTTCGCAAAATATACAACAGGTGTATGAAAACAACGCTCTCTGTGTGATTTTCATTAAATTTGTATGAAAAACTTGAACGCAGCAGAAATCGATAGTTGTGGGATTATAAACAACATCAAGACGCATCTTTTGACGTATTCCACTTGTTTCAGAGTATTTCACAACAATTTTCTTTAAAAAGGGCTTTTGTGTTAAAGTTCAATTGATTTGAAATTTTCTCAAAAACTTTCCATCGTGCAAATCTTTGGAAATAGACAGTGTTATTCTCCTCTCAAGGCCCTTTTCAATGATATATCACACTTTGCATTAAAATTTTAGGGAAACTTTTTCGATTTTTGGTAAACGATTTTGAAATTATGTTCAAAATAACTCATTAATCTTTGGTTAGTAAAATGTATGTTTCTTTAGAGTCAAACAATTTTTATTTAAATTTAAAAACAAAAAAACCACACAATTTTTTGAGTAACCGGTTTAAAACCACTGCTTTTCATTTTCAAAATTTGTCGACTAAAGAAAGGAAAAGAAATTGACTTCTAGTGTGCCTACATATAAAATTTATTTCAAAAGGAGTATACATTATGGGAAACAGTAAATTACAATTAGCTTTATTGACATTACAAAACTATTTGTGAGTCTTCCACTTGTGGTAGTACTTTTAGCTGTCAAATTTTCATAATAATATGAGCAGACTAGAAGGTCAATTTCCTTTTCTTTTCTTTGGTCAAATCTTTGAAAATGAAAGCGGTGGCTTTTTCGAAACGATTACAAAAATTGTGTGTGTTTTTTTTGTTTTTAAATTTGAATAAATTTTGTTTAACTTTAAAGGGAACATACATTTTAATACAATAATTAATTAACTGCAGATCAAAGGTTTATTTTCGACACAAATTTGATTAAATATGTTAATATGGAACTGCGTTCATCTTTAAAATATATTTGATAGTATTAACAGCTTCGAGAAATTTCGCAAAATATACAACAGGTGTATGAAAACAACGCTCTCTGTGTGATTTTCATTAAATTTGTATGAAAAACTTGAACGCAGCAGAAATCGATAGTTGTGGGATTATAAACAACATCAAGACGCATCTTTTGACGTATTCCACTTGTTTCAGAGTATTTCACAACAAAGTTTTCTTTAAAAGGGAGCTTTTGTGTTAAAGTTAATTTGATTTGAAATTTTCTCAAAAACTTTCCATCGTGCAAATCTTTGGAAATAGACAGTGTTATTCTCCTCTCAAGGCCTTTTCAATGATATATCACACTTTGCATTAAAATTTTAAGGAAACTTTTGATTGAAGAAAATCGATTTTGAGGTTATGTTCAAAATACTTGTTAACTTTTGGTGAGTAAAAACTGGAACGCAGCAAAAGTGTCATATACACTATTATTAAGATGTTATTGCGCATCTTCCACGTTTTACTTTGGCTGTGAGAATTAACAGCTTCGAGAAATTTCGCAAAATATACAACAGGTGTATGAAAACAACGCTCCTCTGTGTGATTTTCATTAAATTTGTATGAAAAACTTGAACGCAGCAGAAATCGATAGTTGTGGGATTATAAACAACATCAAGACGCATCTTTTGACGTATTCCACTTGTTTCAGAGTATTTCACAACAAAAGTTTTCTTTAAAAAGGGAGCTTTTGTGTTAAAGTTCAATTGATTTGAAATTTTCTCAAAAACTTTCCATCGTGCAAATCTTTGAAATAGACAGTGTTATTTTCCTCTCAAGGCCCTTTTCAATGATATATCACACTTTGCATTAAAATTTGGGTCAAAGACACTATTGTTAAGAATGATATTGCGCATCTTTCTAAGTTTTACTTTGGCTGTGAGAATAACAGCTTCGAAAATTTCGCAAAATATACAACAGGTGTATGAAAACAACGCTCCTCTTGTGATTTTCATTAAATTTGTATGAAAACTTGAACGCAGCAGAAATCGATAGTTGTGGGTTATATAAACAACATCAAGACGCATCTTTTGACGTATTCCACTTGTTTCAGAGTATTTCACAACAAAATTTTCTTTAAAAGGAGCTTTTTTGTTTTAAAGTTAAATTGATTTGAAATTTTCTCAAAACTTTCCATCGTGCAAATCTTTGGAAATAGACAGTGTTATTCTCCTCAAAGGCCCTTTTCAATGATATATCACACTTTGCATTAAAATTTTAGGAAACTTTTGATTGAAGAAAATCGATTTTTGAGGTAACTTTGGCTGTGAATTAACAGTCCAGTACCACCTCATTGATCTGCAGTTAATTAAAATGTATGTTTAAAGTCAAACACTTTATTTAATTTAAAAAATGTTCCCCATACTTATAATGCTTCAAAGTTACTGTTGCCAAAACCCATTTGTCGACTAAAGAAAGGAAAAAGGAAATTGATCTCTAGTCTGCCGGCATATAAAAATTTGAATGCAAAAGTATACATTATGGGAAACAGTAAATTACGTAAAACTTTATTACAAACATTACAAAAAACTATTTTAGTCTGTACTTGCTTCTGAGTAGTACTTTCGGCTGTCAAATTTTTTAGATATTGAGCGAACTAGAGGTCAATTTCCTTTTCTTTTCTTTAGTCGACAAATGGGTTTGGCAGTGGCTTTCGAAACCAGTTACCTAAAAAATTGTGTCTTTTTTGTTTTTTAAATTTGAATAAAAATTGTTTGGAACATGAATTTTAATACAATTAATTAACTTTACCAGATCAAAGGTTAATTTTCGACTCATATTTGAATTAATGGATTAATATGGAACTGCGTTCAGCTGTAAAAAAAATTTAATAGTATTAACAGCTTCGAGAAAATTTCAAAAAACAACAGGTGTATGAAAACAACGCTCTCTGTGTGATTTTCATTAAATTTGTATGCTTAAAACGCAGCAGAAATCGATAGTTGTGGGATTATAAACAACATCAAGACGCATCTTTTGACGTATTCCACTTGTTTCAGAGTATTTCACAACAAAAGTTTTCTTTAAAAGGGAGCTTTTGTGTTAAAGTTAAATTGTTTGAAATTTTCTCAAAACTTTCCATCGTGCAAATCTTTGAAATAGACAGTGTTATTTTCCTCAAGGCCCTTTTCAATGATATATCACACTTTGCATTAAAAAATTTTAGGTCAAAGACACTATTGTTAAAGATGATATTGTGCATCTTTCTAAGTTTTCACTTTGGCTGTGAGAATTAACAGCTTCGAGAAATTTCGCAAAATATACAACAGGTGTATGAAAACAACGCTCCTCTGTGTGATTTTCATTAAATTTGTATGAAAACTTGAACGCAGCAGAAATCGATAGTGTGGGATTATAAACAACATCAAGACGCATCTTTTGACGTATTCCACTTGTTTCAGAGTATTTCACAACAAAAGTTTCTTTAAAAGGGGAGTTTTGTGTTAAAGTTCAATTGATTTGAAATTTTCTCAAAACTTTCCATCGTGCAAATCTTTGGAATAGACAGTGTTATTCTCCTCTCAAGGCCCTTTTCAATGATATATCACTTTGCATTAAAATTTTAGGAAACTTTTGATTGAAGAAAATCGATTTTGAGGTAACTTTGGTTGTGAGACTAACAGTCAAAATTAACATCATTGATCTGCAGTTAATAAAAGCGTTTTGTGTCAAACAGTTTTATTTAAATTTAAATTAAAACTCTTGCGAGTAACATTTCAAAGCCACTGTTATTAAACCATTTTTGTGAAAAGAAACATCTTTCTAGTTCTTTACATAAAAAAATTTGACGCAGCATACACTATGGGAAACAGTAAATTACAGTAAAACTTTATTACAAACATTTAAAAAAACTACTGTGAGTCTGTACTTGTAGAGCAGTACTTTAAGTCAACTTTTAAAAAGGGCAGATTAGAGGTCAATTCATTTTTCTTTTCTCTTTTTAGTCGACAAATCTTTGAAATAGCGGTGGTTTTCGAAACCGGTTACCCAAAAATTGTGTTTTTTAAATTTGAATAAAAATTGTTTAACTTTTAAGGGAACATACATTTTAATACAATTAATTAACCGCAGATCCAAAAGGTTAATTTTCACTCAAATTTGAATTAAATAAGTTAATATGAACTGCGTTCACAAAAATCAATTTTAATTAACAGCTTCGAGAAATTTCGCAAAATATACAACAGGTGTATGAAAACAACGCTCCCTGTGTGATTTTCATTAAATTTGTATGAAAACTTGAACGCAGCAGAAATCGAAAGTTGTGGGATTATAAACAACATCAAGACGCATCTTTTGACGTATTCCACTTGTTTCAGAGTATTTCACAACAAAAGTTTTCTTTAAAAGGGAGCTTTTGTGTTAAAGTTCAATTTGTTTGAAATTTTCTTAAAAACTTTCCATCGTGAATCTTTGAAATAGACAGTGTTATTCTCCTCTCAAGGCCCTTTTCAATGATGTATCACACTTTGCATTAAAATTTTAGGAAACTTTTGATTGAAGAAAATCGATTTTGAGGTTATGTTCAAAATACTTGTTAACTTTGGTGAGTAAAAACTGGAACGCAGCAAAAGTGTCATATACACTATTATTAAAGATGATATTGCATCTTTCCACGTTTTACTTTGGCTGTGAATTAACAGTCTGAGAAATCTCGCAAAATATACAACAGGTGTATGAAAACAACGCTCCCTGTGTGATTTTCATTAAATTTGTATGAAAACTTGAACGCAGCAGAAATCGATAGTTGTGGATTATAAACAACATCAAGACGCATCTTTTGACGTATTCCACTTGTTTCAGAGTATTTCAACAAAAATTTCTTTAAAAAGGGAGCTTGTTAAAGTTAAATTGATTTGAAATTTTCAAAAACTTTTATCGTGCAAATCTTTGGAAATAGACAGTGTTATTCTCCTCAAGGCCCTTTTCAATGATATATCGTTCTGCATTAAAATTTTAGGGAAACTTTTGATTGAAGAAAATCGATTTTGAGGTTATGTTTGGCTGTTAATTAACAGTAAAAATTAACACCTCATTGGATCTGCAGTTAATTAAAATGTAATGTTTCTTTAAAGTCAAAACAACTTTTATTTAAATTTAAAACAAAAAAATTCGCAATTTTTATGCAACAGGTTATGAACCACTGCTTTCATTTTCAAATAAATTTGTCGACTAAAGAAAGGGAAAAGGAAGAATTGCCTACATAAAAAAAAAAAATTTGACTACAACTCAGCTTACATTTTTTTTGTATTGTTGTCAAATTTTGACATTTTGATACTGTAAGGTCATGCATCTGTCATCGACAACCGTCAAACATTTTCAAGTTTGTTTTGGAAGAATGAAATCGTGAGTTTCCATCTTCGAAGTGATAACGCAGATTTGGTGAACGTCGTGAAGATGGACAAGTTGGAATAAGGTATACCTTCACAATGGAAGGGGAAGTCACTGTATCCGGTGTCACTCTTGACATATTAATACTTGTCATGTATCTGTCATCGACATCCGTCAAACTATTTTTAGGTTTGTTTTTGTTTGGAGTTGATTGACATTGTGTAATTAAAACAACATGGATGTTCTTATTTTCGTCCAGTAATTTTAGTGAAAATCCTCGGAAAGGTACATTCGGCAAAGTAATTTTGTGTCGTGAAAAAATTCAGCCGTTTATATGCAAATCAAATTCTAAAAATTAATTATGCAAAAGGATGAAGTGGCGCAGAGATTAACAGAAAGTCGAGGTCCAACAATCGACAAATCATCCATTTTTGGTAGTAAATAAATATCAGAATAATTTATATATATATATATATATATATATATATATATATATATATATATATATATACATATATATATACATATATATATATATATTAGTTTTAATTAGTCATTTCGCACGGCTGACCGTTTATGTTTTGTAAAAGCGAATATTTGATGAAGAAACTTGTTTCTATGGAGCTGAAATTATATGTGCACTTGCATATTTACATTCTGAAATTATAGATAAAGATTTATAATGGAAAATCTCCTACTAACACGTCATGTTAAAATAGCCGATTTTAGTTTGCAAAAAGAAGAAATTAAATTTGGGCGAGAACAAAGACTTTTGTGTACACCAGAATACTTGGCTCGTGAAGTTTGAAGATATGGATTATGGTCATGCTGTTAATAAGTGAGGTTGGAGTTGTAATGTATGAAGTGGTAAAATAAATAACTTAAATTTCTCTTTGCAAAAAAAAAAAACTTTGTGTCGTATTAGGTATGCGGTTGCCTTCCATTCTACAATCGTGATCATGATGTTCTATTCACGTTGGTTCTCCTTGGTTATGTTAATTTCCAAGAACTATATCAGATGAAGCACAACATTAAATGAATTGATTATTGGTACAAGATCCGAAATGGTGGTTAGGTGGTACACAAGATGCTGATAGTAAATCGCATCCATTCTTTTCTTGTTGTATTAATCGGACTAATTTGAAGCAGAAAAGAGTAAGTGTAAATTCATTTACAATTTTATTTTTCTTTTAAAATGTTTTTTTATGTGTTTTGTTTGTGCAGATTCCTCAACCAGCTAAACGTCTATTCTAGTTTGATAGATACACGAAATATTTCGACAAAGAATTAACATGAAAGTGTTGCGTTAATACCACCTGACGGGCGTAGTACTTTGGGATTGATTCAAGATTTCAATTTTAATTTGAATTTAATATTGATTTATCTTTTTTGTTGAAGATGAAATTGATTGAACCTAATTAAAACAAATACGACCATAGTAGGCAAAATTTTAAAGTTGAAATATGTTTTTTTCGCTTATCGTCTGACTATTAGACGCGCTCATAAGGAGTGAATTAATTAATCACACAATATATGTTAACAAACTTTCGTTCTCAATTTTGTTGCAAACGGTTTAAAATCACAAAAAATTTTTTGTTTTGTTTTTGGTTTTTGTCTTTTCTATTGTAGCTCATGTTTACTCTCCTCAATATTTGTTCAACTGCATTTTTTGTACCGTAAGTATGTGCACGTTAGCATGGCGAGAGCTAGTTGACCAAATTTAAACTGATTTTTATATCAAAGAAAATTTGGCAATTGTAGCTTCAAGGAAACGTTAACAACGTTTAAAACGTTTGGTACTGGTCCGGATTTGTCTGAAATTTGCAATGAGGTATATTTTATATATTCTTTCAAAATCAAAGATCAAGTCGGGCAAATCAATGCACAAATATTTATGTCAGATGATGCCCAGCATATTACAATGCTGGGAAAGTGTCATGGGACCAGTTTCGAAGTCAACTATTGTGTTCAAATCCACTGAAAAAGGAAAATTGTATTCAAAGCTATTAAAAATATTAGGGATGAGCTTTTGTCTGATAATTTCAAGAAAATGTTTGAGGCGTTATTCAAGACTTATTAAGTGATGAAGATACTGAAGATTTTGGGAAATACATGTTAAATAACTATGCCAACCGCCCTGAGAGGGCATATTGCTATAGATTAGGTTTAGGAATAAACGCCAACATGCACTTGAGTCGTTCCATAAACGAATTAAATACCACTATTTGGATGGCAAAGTGGTAAAACGTTTAGATATCGCCATCAACGCCTTGGAATTTGTTCGAGACCAGTTCTTTGACCGAATTATAAAGTAAAAAATGTTCCTAAGAAAATGAAGATGATCTCCATGAGCCACAAACGATGAGGATGTTCCGAAGAATAATGTGGTTTCTTCAGAAAATCAGCAATGGAGTGTTAAGAGTTGTACAGAGAAAAACAAAATGTACGAGTGGGAAAATAAATGAAAAACTCAAACAAACTGTTGTCATCTTAAATGTGAAGAATGTCAAATATGTGTACATTCTTACACGTGTACTTGTCCGGACAATATGCTAAAGCAACATTTGCAAGCACACATGCGGTTGCAATCATGAACTTTCAACAGGCCATTCCGTGTGCATCTGCAGAAAATCTAAAGAGCAAGGAAGAAGTTTGTACCGCCATTCAGCACAAGCCGAAAGTTGCTTGAAAAAAAGACCAGCGGTGAGGCTGATTCAAAAGCTCGTTTATTTTCAAAATTTGTCAAAATTCTAATAAAGACAGAAATAGAATGCTTAAAATTTATGGACAAGATGCTAAAAAATTGCACAACAAAAGTCTTTTTCCTTTTTATTTTTATTCTTCTCCACAGAACGTATTTTATGTTGAACGCCAATAAGCGCAAACGTTTTTATTTGAATAACTCTGAAGTATTTTGTTTCAAGAAATTTAAGTTATTTATTTTACCACTTCATACATTACAACTCAACCCTCACTTATCAACAGCATGACCATAATCCATATCTTCTAAAACTTCAGGAGCCAAGTATTCTGGTGTGCCACAAAAAGTCTTTGTTGTTCGTTACAAATGTAATTTCTTCTTTACATAAACTAAAATCGGTATTTTAACATGACGGTCCGTGTCTAGTAGGAGATTTTCCGAATATAAATCCATATATAATTCCTTGTGAATGTAAATATGCAAGTGCACATATAATTTCATTTGTATTCCAGTCTCAATAGCTATCGTTAAGGCATCTACAAGTTTCGCTGAGTACAAAGCGATTAAATAACCAAGCCATGGAAGACTAAGACCAGCAACAATAATCTGAAATTAGTTAAATATTTCAATTTTTCATTCGTTCAAAAGACTTACCTTCCAGGAGAACAGTTTGAATAAGTATAGATTTGTCACAATTGCAAATATGATAACGATTAAGAGCAGTGCGTATGAGATTGGTTTTAAAAGTCGGACCAGAATCTGAGTTACTCTGGGAACAACGTTGAATAGCAACTCAATGCCAGAGGTACAATTAATGATATAGCAAGGTAGCAATCTTAACATAAGAAACTCCAAGTTTCCACGTTGAAATATCATATCCAGAGTAAATATCAAAGCGGCATCGAAGCAAACGCAACAAAATTACTAATGGTTGTCATTAGCACCGAAAGGTTAATGTTTCCAGCTAGAATAACTGTCCAAATATTTGAGGCACCACTTGGTGACACCGGTGAAGAAAAGACCTAATTGCATCTCAACTGAATCTGGGAATAAACGCAGCCTAACCTTCACTTAGTGGTATAAAAAACTGTGTTACGAAACCAATCACTGGTCCTACTGGATATGAGAATTCCACGCAACACGCTTAAGTCAAGAGCAGCTCAAAGTTTATATATATAAAGGAAACAAGTAAAGCCACTGATCCCGTAAATACATGATCGATGACGCGAACTTGTCGAATAACTGTTACAGTTAGAGTGCTGATTGATCGTTGTGTCCTATTTGTTATATCATCTACTCTATCTACGTGCACTTTTGCTTGTCCCAAAAAGACACCGGATACAGTGACTTCCCCTTCATTGTGAAGAGTATGCCTTATTCCAGCGAATGTCATCTTCGACGTTCACCAAATCTGCGTTATCACTTCGAAGATGGAAACTACGATTTCATTCTTCAAAACAAACTTGAAAATGTTTGACGGATGTCGATGACAGATGCATGACACAGTATCAATATGTCAAGAGTGACAACAATACAAAAAAAATGGCTGAGAAAATCGTAATTTGCTCACAGAGGGCGCCAGCGCTAAATTGTGCAATTCTGTATGCGGAGACTCTTCTCAATTTTGTATGGGGAGACATTCCTCTATTATTGCTCTCCTGGTAAGTTCAACTTTTAAGCAAATGCAATGAAAATCACAATAAAAAATCACTTATTTTTACATTTTCAATTTTGTTCGAGTCTGTCAATTCTCTAGCTAAAATGAAAACATGAAAAGAACCCTCATATCATATATACAAAAAGAGCATATCACGCTCTTGGGTGCTCTCCTAGTAATGGCTTGAACTTCATTGCAAAGTTCGGGGCTTCAAAAGCCTTAGCGTCATGTTTGAGAGGAAATTTTCTGAATGCGTGCAATCTCCCTCAGGGACTTTGTTGTTTCGGCATTCACCTTGAATATGTTGCAGAGAAATCTAAATATCGAAATAAACTCTTCTAATTGTTAAAATCTTTCATCCAGAGAAGAGATAGTAGTATCGAGAACGACCAAATAAAAATGGTCTCTGAAAGATTCTTGAGGGAATAGCAAGGCTCGTTATTAGAATGTTTTTCTTTTTCTCAAGAGTTGCTGGGGTTTTGCTTCAAATACTGGTTGAATATTTAGCTCTTGTGCCACTCTTTTCGCGTCAAATAGAATACTTTCAAAAACATCATCGCAAAGTAAGTTTTGTAAATACAATTTGGTTTTGCTTAGTTGATCTTTGGTAGCAGCCAAATCCAATTGTTTGATGGTAAATGCTGATTTGTTATGTTGGTTTGAAAAAATTATACTGTGCCAAAAAATTAAACTTAAAACAAAATTCTATTTGCCAATTGTTTTGCCCCACCTTAAGCTTTGACTCGCGAGTTGTTATCTGTTAGCCCATTTAAGGAGTAATCTTTATAAATGACCATTAAAGCATTATATCGTTAATATCGAAGAGGTACGAAAGCATCTACTCGACTTTCCCATCTGGTTTCAGTAAGGGGCTTAAGCATCAAATTAGTTACATGTTTTTTAGTGTGTTTCGGAATGAAAGACGCCTAGTCCGATCGAAGTTGTATTTATCCAGTACTAAATCAACTAATGTATTTTCTTCGTATTTTAGATATAAAAATATTTTTACCATATCATATACGTTGAGTATAACTGGCTCTAGGCTGCCTGAATTTGTAGGAAACAATTCATCACTACAACTATTCTTAGTCAGTCAGATACAGCTGGGAGAAGCGGCTGTGAAGTTAATGCATGTTAACTTTTCTGCTATCGGACTAAAGTTTAATTGAAACGATTTAATAAAAGGCAACATTTACAGGGAACACGAAAACTAAATAGTTTAAATATAACACAGCAAAAGCTATTATAGCTTTAATGCATTTGCATTAAGTAGGTAAAACTTGATACAGAAAAGCTTGCATAGCATTAAATCATCGTAGCGTTAGCATTGCTTCCAACCATTCAAGGGTAAATGCAGTGTGCATTGTTAAAAGCTATTTACAAATGGATGAAAATGCATTTAAATGTATTTGTTGTTTTTTTAGTGATTATTTATTTAATCAAATTGATTGAGATGAATCTTGACTGTCAAACGACGCGTCTTGATGTTATTTATAATCCTACTATCGCTTTTGCTGCGTTCAAGTTTTCATACAAATTTAACGAAAATCACACATAGGAGGTGTTGTTTTCATACACCTGTTGCATATTTTGCAAAACTTCTCGAAGCTGTTAATTCTCACAGCCAAAGTAAAACGTGGGAAGATGAGCAATATCATCTTTAATAATAGTGTATATGACACTTTTTTTGCTGCGTTCTAGTTTTTTACTCACCAAAAGTTAACAAGTATTTTGAACATAACCTCAAAAGCGATTTTCTTCAATCAAAAGTTTCCTTAAAATTTAAATGCAAGTGTGATATATCATTGAAAGGGCCTTGAGAGGAAAATAACACTGTCTATTTCAAAAGATTTGCACGATGGAAAGTTTTGAGAAAATTTCAAATCAATTGAACTTTAACACAAACTTCCTTTTTTTAAAGCCTTTTGTTGTGAAATACTCTGAAACAAGTGGAATACGTCAAAAGATGCGTCTTGATGTTGTTTATAATCCTACAACTATCGATTTCTGCTGGTTCTAGTTTTTCATACAAATTTAATGAAAATCACACAGAGGAGCGTTGTTTTCATACACCTGTTATATTTTGCGAAATTTCTCGAAGCTGTTAATTCTCACAGCAAAGTAAAACGTGGAAAGATGCAATATCATCTTTAATAATGGTATATGACACTTTTGCTGCGTTCAGTTTTTACTCACCAAAATAACAAGATTTTGAACATAACCTTAAAAATAAATTTTTATCAACTTTATTAAAGATAGCATTCTTTAAGTTTATGCAATAACCCTTTATAGCTTTTATAGATTTTCGGTAGTGATAAACTAGCATTAGCACAGTTTTAAACCAATTATTGGTGAAACAGTGTGCATAAATAAAAAATTTTTTTCCCAGATTAAGTTGTTTTTGTTTGTATTTATAATTTTTTTTTTCGTGATTTTTATTTAATTGAATTGTAGCGTTAAAGTTTCTAAATTTCTTGTTAACATTAATCGACAAATTAATTTGGTTTTTTTCTTAAGGCTCTATGAATCCCAATGAAACTCTGACAACATTCTTATTTTTTTTTGAAGAATGGTGTATAAGCGTTCTTTTATCAGGTAAGTACGCGTGCCAAAACAACAGATATATAAAACTAATAAGCAGCTTTCTTTTGACACGGATAACTTTTTTTATTTGAATATTTTTTTTTTGAATGTGTTACATAAAACCACTTGATTTTGTTAAATATTTGAAGAAAATTGATTAAATGGATTATTTTAAGTTTGAATTTTTTTAACTAGAGCCTAA
>JAHHFQ010000111.1:0-14802 GCA_018831715.1 Matsumurasca onukii | reverse complement strand
TGTTTTACCTTCCATTGAAATTCAAAATGGTACCAACTGAAGCACAGTTTAATTTTCTACACAAGTAAAAATTTCGTTTAAAAAAGTTTGCCTGTTAGTTATCCAACGGCTAATTGCAGTTGGTTATTTATCCAGTCTCGCCACGGGGAGGCCGGCAAACATGGAGACCATATATTTACATGTTGTGTCTTAATAAACTATATTTACATAAATGTACACGACTGAGTTTTGATTGGTTGAATAGCAGGACCCTTGCCTACTGCCATATCAAAGTTCAACGAGTTTTGATTTGTAGAATGGGCAGTCCCCGCCTACTACCATTTCGATGGGGAGTTTTGATTTGTGGAATGGCAGTTCCCTTGCCTACTGCCGTGTTTAATTTGTTGGCCTGGATTATGTCATTTGGTTTAGTTGCTTTAGCTCAACATTTCATTAAATGCCTTGGTGTCGAGATTCCGAAGTGCGGCTTGGCTCTAAACGCAAAGTGCCAGGCCATCTAATGTTTTACCCCTGCTAAGAGCCACATATGCCTGACCTTTAGCAAACACCTTTTGCCAAGGTCTACGACAGCTCGCTCTAAGGTTGTGCCTGAAGTTTATGCACTGTCACACCAACTTAGAATTAGCGGCAACATACGGCGTTCAACGTCTCCGTATCCTTTGGTTGTTAAATGTTGATGCCCTAGGCGATTGGAAACTAAACCTCTTCGTCTTTAAATTCTACACCCACCGTTTCATCATCAAACTTTATTAATGCCGCATCAGGAGTTCGCCAGATTCTAACTGTCTCGCGTAAAGCTGGCCACTTAAATTTACGCGCACGACACCCATAACTCCATTGACAAGCATCGGATACGGATATATTTCCCTCAACATAACACGAGACCTTCTGCTAAAGTAATTGTATGCAAGAGGACCTCCGCATGTTAGGGTCTGAAGGATAATTTCTCGGTGAGTTCTCCCTGTTGCTGCTTCCTCGTGATTCGTCTACAGCTTGAATAGTGTACTTTTGATAATGAGATATGTCAAGTGTCATCTTTGAGTTGTAATCGTCAACAAGTTTAAGAGTGGAAATATTCTTACAACCATCCGCAAAATCTCCAGTTAAAGATTGATTCTTCCTCTCGCAAAGAATACCTAACTGATCTGCTGTGTTTGTGACGAGTCACTTTTAGCAGTTAGAATTAATAAAGACTAATTTCCCGGGCGGTAGTGCAAACCTCCGTCTCTGTTACGTCGACGGTGTCGTCACGGGCGGCAGTAGTGGGATGTCACGTGACTGGAAGTGCAAGGGCACCACGCGGCAGGACCAGTGCGTCCTGGTCTTCATTCGCCAGCCGAGGGCCGCACGACGATAACCTGCGCTGCTCCCTCTGTCAAATCACGCTCGCCACCCGTTACATGCATACGCCGTAGGTACTTCCGCACTTTTAGATAGCTTTTTCGTTCGATTTGTTAACTTTTCACCTTAATAACATAGATTACGTAATTTTCGATCCGTTTAATTCGCGCTTTAACCAAATTCTACTTTTTCGTACATAGATCAGCTAAATTCATTTTCGATATTTAAATATTCTCAGCGTTCGGTTTAAATTTTATTACTTAATTACTTTTTTCGTTAGTTTTAATTGCACGTATTTCCCTCGTCCCACCGAACTCCATTATACACCGTACTCGTTGTGCAAACTCGAGGTACGGTAGTGAGGGATATTCGCTCTTCTTAGTCTCGATCGCAGAGCCTTGTAAAACTTTTGCTCTAGCGAGATTTGTAAGGAACGAATTCCACACAAACTCGGCACGTCTGTACAGTGCAAACTTATACCCAGACTCGCCGTAGTGATCCCTAATGAACTCGCCGGTCTTTGTCGCATAGAGCAACCTTGCGCAAGGACCGCTGATGGAGAATATTTAATCTTTCCTAGAATTTGAATCGCAGAGCACCGTGTCGAACTGTCGCTCTGTCGAGAAATAGTGCCGAAAGATTAAATACTCACTCAAAGAACTCTGTACTGCCGCCTGTAGTGTGAAACTTAGGTGGAGTACCAGTAGTGAAGCCCCTCGCTTTCGCTTGCCCTTGCGGATACCGTCTCGATTCGAGGACGGTTTCCTGACGCGATTGCCGCTTCCTGCTTCTAAGAGGAACACATCGGGCGAAAGGGAAACTGTTTATATTTAAATCCCCGCGCGCCGAATTCCGTCTTCCCCTCCTCACCTATTCCTTCTTTTCTCCTGACAATGATGAAGTCTTTCGCATTGATTGAGTGAAGTACTACCGTACTTCAGATTTCGTAGTAAGCCTGAGTTGGCCCATCCTCAACCCCAAGATACAATACGTATGATTCTAATTCTTGAAGAAGTTCCTTTTCCTTTCTTCCTTTTCCGGATTTCGCGGATAATTGGTTGTTCGGCATCTGCCAGAAAATCGGATAACTGGAATTATTTGTCTGATGGCTGTCTTCATAAGCTCGATGGTGTTATTAGACACATACCTATTGGCTAATGCATCACCATGGAGACTACGTTAACGGGTACAATTAATCGCCCGGTTACTATCCCCATCAGGTCGGAATCACCGCTAAGCGACGTACGCGTAAGTTGGATATGTACGACTGCCACAAGCCGGACTTAGAGAGGAGATATGGGGTACGGGCTTCGAACTTCGCCAGATGTCAGTGCTCAGCAACGATTCGTGGAGTTCTGGAAAACCACGCTTACGAATCACTTACCTAAGTGCCTACCCCCTTCAGTGCAAACTGAGGGAACGTTTAATACCTTTCTCTTAATATCGACGAAGTAGGTGACGACCTAACGTGAATGTAGATCAGATTCTTTCGCAGGAGCTGATTAGCATTCGCGAAATATTGGCCTGTCCCCGCTGCAGACACCATCCACGGTAAAGCGGTTACCGTCCTCGATGGTGCAAACCTCGAACGCATAACATGGTTCGAGTCGACCGGGCCCCCACTGGCTACCTCAATACGGTGCCGCGAATACCAGAGGTGACTTTCAGTGCCAGTATCCTCGCTCGACCGCTCACTCGCGCCCGCTTAGCGTCCCGGATAATGTTCACGCGTTTGCGAACGATTACTTGACTCTGTAACCTGACACGAGCCTGATAACAATGTAGGCCAGATTTGCAATCTCGTGCGCAAATGGAACATGAAGTTCGACGGGTGAGATCCCGTATCGTTTTTGGAAACGATTCTGAGGAAATTGATGGAGGCGTACCAGTGGCTGGTTGTAGCGTACTGAAAGCTCTTCCAGAATTACTGACGGGACCCCACCTATGGTTTCGTAACTGTAGGGGGTTTTGGTCGTTTTACGAAGACTTTCGACGGGACTTTGAGTTGCAATTTTTCCCACCCGACTACCACCAAAGTCTCGAAGAGGAATTAATGAAGCGTACCTAAGCGCGAGTCATTCCGGAGATGATAGCCATGACGCTGATTCTCGACGTAAGGTCATATTCCGAGCAGAAAGCTGGAATTGATCTATCGAAACATGAAACCGGATTATAAAATCATGGTACGACGGTCCGACTTCTACTCGGTCTCGGAACTCATTGTCAAGGCAGAAGAGTACGAGGCTTACGTTCGATGCAAGTTATCCTTCCGTCCTCCGCCGGCTCCGGCACTAGCTCTGGTACAGGAAACCGCGTACCACCACAAAGGAAGAGGCGAGAAGGAGGTTTGTACAGCTATCCCGGAACCGAGTTTGTGCCCAGCAGGACCACCAAATCCTGTAAAAACAGCTCGAGTTTTCGCGGAGAAACCGGCGAATGAACCGCAAACACGTCACGAGACAGTTATTCGCGAGCCCTCGATATGTTGGAATTGCATAAAACGGGACATATGTTCCGTGACTGCCACCAACCGAAGGTTCTCCGGTGCTACTACTGTAAAACCGAGAATATTTCGACCCGGGCATGCAAATGTCGAGATCAAGCGGGAAACGACAAACCGACTTCGGTACCAGGGTCACCTGAGTTCGGTAAAACAAAGTGTCGCACGACCCCAACCGAATGGTCTCAATGGCTGGACAAGGTACGCGCTTTTACGGGCGGTGTCGAAACAGGTCCGATGACTGCCGACCCCCGTCCCCACGTCGAGGTAAACCGTGAAAACGAGATTCCCTAGCCCCTGCTCGATACAGGTGCAGTGTTAAACCTGTCGGAGACAGTGCGCTCCACTCGCTGGCCACGGTAAAACCTCGAGCCATAGAACTGAAGCTAGAATGGCAGACGGTACAAGTTCGGCTGCCTATTCGAGTATTCTCTTGGGAGTGATTGCCGGTGAGCTTATGTCGTGGAAAGCTGTCTCCCCGGCCTGTCAGCCGATCTCGTTTTCGGAATTCAATCAATGCGCGATCTAAATTTGATCCGTTTCTGTCTGGAACCGCCAGAAACAAGTTTGTCACGTCGCAAGTTGCGTCCCGGCGACGCCAGCATCTCGTTCCGAGCCCAAGATACCGGGCACGACTCCAGATTGTACGGCGGGTAGAGATAAATCTCCCGTGGTACAACAACCGTCTTCACCTTCGTACGTAGAACTCGAAGATCAGGCCTTAATCGCGGAAGTCTCATCTTTCGATGTTCTAGAAACCCCAAACACGGATGTTCAGTCAACTCGCAACCGCGAAGTTTCGACGGTCACTTCTGGCGCAAACCGAAGTGTACCGAAACATTGGAGTGTCATCCCGAATATATCCTCCGGCGATTACAAGAAAGAGGCGATTTCTTGTTGAACGCAGTCCAAGAATCAGCGGGAAGGTGTACCGAGGACGGTACCCTACCGCATGAATTCTAAAAAGCTGAGACTTCAGAAGCGCAGCAGCAATGCTGAAGTCTTGTGATTTTATTTCATCATCGGACTCCTCCGATGAAGAGTTTTTTCGTTGAAGCACAGGCTTTTTTCTTTTTCGTTTTTCTTTTTGCCCCGAATAGAAGGGTGTGACGAGTCACCTTAAAGGGGGTTAGAATTAATAAAGACTCATTCGGCGCGGTAGTGCAAACCTCCGTCTCTGTTACGTCGACGGTGTCGTCACGGGGCGGCAGTGGGGATGTCACGCGACTGGAAGAGTGCAGGGCACCGTCGCGGCAGTGACCAGTGCGTCCTGTCTTTCATTCGCCAGCCGGAGGCCGCACGACGATAACCTGCGCTGCTCCCTTCTGTCAAATCACGCTCGCCACCCGTTACATGCATACGCCGTAGGTACTCCGTTTTAGATAGCTTTTTTTCGTTCGATTTGTTAACTTTTCACCTTAATAACATAGATTACGTAATTTTCGATCCGTTTAATTGCGCTTTTAACCAAATTCTACTTTTTCGTACATAGATCAGCTAAATTCATTTTCGATATTTAAATATTCTGCGTTCGGTTTAATTTTTGCATTTACTTAATTACATTTTTCGTTAGTTTTAATTCGTGGGTATTTCCCTCGTCCCACCGAACTCCATAGACACCGTACCGTTGTGCAAACTGAGTAAGTGCACGGCAGGGGGGATCGCTCCTCTTACAAATCTCGATCGCAGAGCCTCGTAAAACTTTGATTTCAGTGGATTTGTAAGCGGAACTGAATTCGCACAAAACTCGGCACGTCTGGCCAGTGCAAACTTATACCTAGACTGCCGCAGTGTGATCCTCACGAACTCGCCGGTCTTTGTCGCATAGAGCAACCTGCGCAAGGACCGCCGGAGAATATAATCTTCCTAGAACTTTGAATCGCAGAAAGCACCAGTGTCGAACTGTCGCCTGTCGAGAAATAGTGCCGAAAGATTAAATATTTCACCCAAAATAACTCTGTACGCCGCCTGTAGTGTGAAACTTAGGTGGAGTACCAGTAGTGAAACCCCTTTCGCTTTCACGTTCTCGCGAGATACCGTCTCGATTCGAGAGACGGTTCCGATCGCGATCGCCTTGCTGCAGGGCTCCGGCCTCTAAGAAGAACACATCGGGCGAAAGCGAAACTTCGTTTGGGATTTTAAATCCCCTGCGCCGAATTCTTCCCCTTCCCCGTCTATTCCTTTTCCTTCCTTCGTCCCGACGATGATGAGTCTTTCGCATTGACCGAGTGAAGTACTACCGTCCTTCAGATTCTCCTAGAAAGCCTGAGTCATTCCCATCCCAACCCAGCAGCTAACACGTACGATCTCCGACCCCGGGAAATACCCACCTCTCGTACTGGGCTCCTCCAGGCGACGCAACGTTATTTTCTTGGGATACCATTACCGCAGTACCAACATCTCGCCCCGGAGAATTGGGTCATCGAAGCTCACCAAACCAAAGCTGTTCAACAGATTTACAAACTCTTGATGCGTTGCGACATGTTAATGGTAGAGCTCACAGAATGAGAACTGGTGTCAGAGGTTGATCTCAGCAGCACACCAAGGTGGCTGATCAAAGCATGGTGACAGGAGGAAGCTGCATAATGTCATAAAAGAAGAATATACTTACACCCCCAAACAATGCATTGTTGTTTTGAATTCTTGGAGCCGCAAATTAACAATTCTTAAGTTTTTCGTAGGACACCATCGAAATCATCAACTACAAGCCAATTTATGTGACGCCATTTTCGACGTTCTTGCTCTGCCCTGACCCCTCATTTTCTGTACGTCATAGTTGATCCTGTGGGAGAGAATACAGCATGCAGTGTTTTGCCTGAGACTTGTCACGCTGCAACACCTGTCAAAACCTTCTACAAACAAACTGGTTTAATCCTGTATCTTTACGTGTTCCACGACAGTTTCTACACAAAAGAACTTCCCCTTCCTGCCACCTGTTATAAACATAAGAAGCTGGCTAGGTTCATGAGAAAGATCCTTCGATATGATGATGGGTTTGAAAACAGTTGTTTTATTTGAATATTCAAACATTGTAGTCCTCGGAAAACACGTCTTCTGGCATAACAGTATCCCTCCCGTCTATGGAGTCATTGACCGGATCTATGATAATATCATCACAGTTTCTCAATGCTGCTAATTGATCATCTTGGTCGTCTTGATGGTCATTCTCAGCGACAACTTGTCGTGCAACATCTAATGCGACAGCGGAGCCAAGGCCTGTTGTATCACTTGTTCCGTGGGTGAATTGTTCTGTTGTCATATCTCTCAATAATGGCCTGAGTTCATTGTGGCGACGTAAAAACATGCTTCAGATGTTTCATCAGCCATCAAAGCTCATCCTCGTTCTAAAGGGAATATGACAAACAACTAGATTGTAAAGTAGCCTTCTCTGTCCGAGTTCATTGTGTAGTGCGGGTTCGCAGCACAGCAGGCTCGCTCTCATTCATACGGGTGTTGTCCCAAGTTTTATGAACTTTGGTGGCGAACTTTCTTCACTATCGGCCAACTCAACATCTCCGTCTTCTTCGGTCCATTTGATATTTGGACACAGTCTCATATCGAACAGCGAATTCCGCTAAGCTGATATCTTCAAGATTGTCAGGCCTTGCAGCATACACCTGTCGAAGAGGTGTTATGAACTGATGTTGAATCCCTTCGAACCGAAGAATACGGAATCTCTCCGGTTTGCAGCTATTCCAAACACTGTTTTCTTGAACTCATCTGAAGAAGATGACAAAGTCGATATGCATTCCGGAGCACTCACCAACCTTTGAGAGCGTATAGATATAATTTGTTGTGAGATAGATCACCTCGCCTCTTGGCATTGGTGACAGCTTCTCCAACCACGTTTCCAGCATCATGGGGCTCACACTTACTTGCATACTTTGCCACGTAGTATCTGCCGTGACATTACCACATGGCTGAATGTCCATGTTTCCTTCCCAGAGTTTCAATAGTGTTGGTTAGTTGTTTACCATACTTTCATCAGGACTCCTACGAAGATGGCAAAACGTCCGTTGTTACGTAGCGCGGTATCAGGATCTAAACACTGTATCTTCACAGAACTGGTCTGGAAAACCAAAACGACAGAACTTGTTGTTGCGGTCTTGTAACAAGTATCAGTGTGCTTGTGAACCTGCACGCTACGAACTAATTTAGATCTAGCATCTTCTGGGTGCAATGAACAGCTAACTACTTCATCCAAAATCCAAACCTTCGGCTTCATGAAATCCGGGAATCGGAACACCACAACAGCATATGTATGTAGTGTGGGCTTCCGGATTCTGAATTCTATTCACCAGAAGTCCTCTACAGCCCCTCTTTAAACAGTCTGGTTGTGTTTAAAAACCTAACTAAGGCATTCACTCTAACCATAAACTGCCGAGATAATACTACTGGGTAGGTTTCCACGAGCTTCAACTTTCTTCAAAGACAGGTTTACAAATTCCTTAGGGTCTTTACCGTTTTGCTATCAGTAGGGCTTTCAACATGTCTGGCCAGTTCAGATCATTACATGAAAATGTAACGAACCACGTTGAGGTCCGGGCTCTGACCATAGCAAGGAGCTCAGCACTACCGTCTCAATAAGATGAAGAGCCCCTCACATTCCGCATAGTAAGGTGTGTATATTATCAACGAGACCCTCAGGAATTTGATCACCTTGAACCATTCGACAAGAAACCGACACGCTAGACTTCGCCCGGTAGTATTCTACAACAGAAAGAGCGAAGAATAAATAATCCGGGCGCGCAAACCTCCTGTCAATATTCATGACTCGAGACTGAAAATAATCTAGAGGTGTAAGAGGAATCTGTCTCTGCTCTCCAAATCCATTCTTTCCGTCTGGAAAAAGAAGAACCAGCCCAGCTCTTCCATTCTTTCTCTTTTCAAGATGCAACGGTGGGGCTGTTTTACGATGTATTTTATCATTCTTTCTGCTTCAGTCATTTCTTTGTCTGTGTCCACGGCCAAAATATTATTTAGCTCTGGTATGCTATCATCGGCTTCTCGAAGCATGCTTGTTGACAATGTTAAATCCACTTGCTTACTAGTAGTATCGGGCACCTATCATCTACATGAACCAAACTACTTTCAACTGCTATTGTGTTGTTTGCTCGATGATTGATAGCTGCTTGAGGACCCTGATCTGATGTTAAGCATACACACTTCAAAGGAATTAGTGAATAAATATTGTCAACTAACCTTCAGAATCAGTAATTTTATAATTGCGATGAACAACTTCTAAAGTTCGTCCATGACGAGGCTCATACAACAAGCTACTCCTTTGATGGTGCTTTAAACCCTTTAGGCCTCAGGAATGAATCAAACAACCAATATGTGAGGACATCATTTTCTTTATGGACATAAATACCAACCGATGAAAAGTTAAGAGTTAGAATGGCCAAGGATTGATTTTGAACAAAAAGAACATAGCATTTCTTAGGTTAGGAAAGCCTGTGTCGCTGTTGTCTGTCAGTAAATGACCATTGAAAATATCAGAATGGCACACTTGCTGTACATACTGTTGTATTGAATTTCAGGTATAAGTTCTGTGTAGGCTAGATATCGGCGTTTTCTTCTTGTACATGCGGTTCTTGCCTAGCAGACATACACTCGCGATAGTACCGATCTGCTCGGATAAGGATGCCGTCAATGTCGCCAACTGACCATGTGTTAGGGTCCGACACTGAGAAAGCTACACAAGCGATAGCGGCCATCGCAGTGCACTGCCTACCCGAGACTCGATACTAAACATCTCGTTACCTTGATGGAATGAGCCTCTTAAATCTTCACGTTATCTCGTACTTGATTATATCGGCTAACAACAGCGTTAAGAACATTTACCTCCGAGTTACACAAACCACCTGCACTTTCAATTTCCTGCACAATCCCGTTAACGTCAAATTCAAAATTGAAGGACATTCTAACATCTTGTAAAGGTTGTTGTTTTTTAGAAGCCACCTAAAGCTCAGCCTGTCAACATTTATTTCAAAATTCCTGGCTCTCAGAACATTCTCCAGGTTTTCCGTAATAACTAGTATACCGGCTTTGTCGAGTTGCAGCGGAAGCTGCTCAGCGAGGCTCGGCAATATCTTGAGCAAACAAAACTACCTGACCTTTACCAAGCTTGGCTAAAACGGTTGGTTACCTTCATGATTTTTGAAACGGTATTACTCTTGAAAGGAGGCGAATTTCAACATCGGAAAGGGCTGATAGTTCGTTTGGCACTTGCATGACCTCAAGATTATTCCAAAGCACTGAGATGGTGTTTTATTTTTCTTAAGCAAACCAGAACAGAAACAAGTGACAATAGTACCAAGATCGTAAAGGTTAGATGGTATTATGTATGATAGTGACGCAGTAGAAATGGTGCATCTTTGCTGAGGTATAACGCCTTTCGACAGACCATACAAGGTATGTCCGAAAACACGTTTAAGCAGTCACGAAAATCTGCAACTGTGAATTTAGCTCTTGTCTCTAGCTCTCGTTGTTTTCTGTTTTCTAGTCTACGCCTCTTTTCGGGTTCTGTCTCATTTTGGCGAGTTATGGAGTTACGTTGCCTGTTTCGATTGAGTCGCGTAGTTCTTTGTTCCGGTGTTTCATTATTCAATCTACTATGAATCAAGTTAATTCTGAGAGAACGTTCCTCCGGACTTTCATTTTCCAATCTGCTATGGATTAAACTCAATCTGTGAGAACGTTGCCCTTCATTTTCATTGTCAAGTCTACTATGGATTAAATTTAATCTGTGTGAACGTTGCTCTTCATTTTCAGTGTTTATTCTATTACGGATCAGATCTAATCGGCGGGAACGTTGCTCCATAGTTTCATTTTGCAACCTGTCGTTAATTATATTAAATCTACGAGTCCTTTCTGATTCGGATTCATTTGATAAACGTAATAACGCGTATTCCCATATCTGATAATCGATGCGTTGTTGGCTGCTCATTCAATAATTTCCGTCGTTTATCATGCCTAGCTTTTAGATCAAAACGGGCTAGACCTGAACAATTCAGTCGTTTACAGAAAGGGTTTGTACCTTAATGACAAGCCGAGATGCTTGATTTAAGGGAAAAACAAAGTATTATGTAAAGAAAGGAAGAATAGCCAATTGCATGCTATGAAACGGACTATGAGGACAATGTCCGCCAATGTCAGAGCATGCAAGCACTGGCTGGCAAAGACAGCGTGGTGTGGTGAGTGAGTGGTAGAAGGTAGTGAGGTGAGTGGTGGTATGGACTTTGAGCATGGTCTGCAGTGTATACACAAAGGTAGGGAGGAGGCGTGCGTGGCCGCAACTCGTGGCCTGCTGGTGGGAGATCACGTTGTATCCTTGAGACTAGAGGTATACTTCTGTAATCTAGGCTTGTATGTTGCTATGACGCTTGAGGTCGGTGCGGTGGGCACTTCTTCACAAGGACGCAAGTCTGATCAATCTATATGTACTAATCGACTCGGAAATCCGATAGCTATCCTTGTGTACTGACTACTATGAGCTGTATAGCATCTCTTTTGCTAGTGCTAGGCCTATATTGTTAAACTTACTTGACTTTGACTATAACACATAAATGATCATCAAATTCCATAGTTTAGGTATAAAATTAAAAAATAAAACTACACATTGGAAATTAAAAAGTAATAAAAATAATAATTTATCTATAAACAAATTATAAAATTAACGTCATAGCTGATAATGAAATACTATAATAGTTTATACTTTTCATAGAATATAAGGACATATATTACATACGTCATATTGAAGAAAAATTATACACAAATTTAAGTTCTAGCTGAGGTATGTCATTGTTTAGACAGGACATTGTGTTGCCAAATGTCGATGACAAAAAAGGTTGAAATAAAAACTTTTTTACAAAAAAATTAAACCGACTTCCAAAAAGTAAAGCGCTAAAAAGTAAAAAATAATTTACAGAACAACGTCGATAACTTTAGACATATAGACTTGTACTTTAGGCGATACATATATGCAGCTAATTTCACACTCGGCCCATTGCTCATCTTATAGTTAACGGTTTCATTAAATCACTTTCTAAATTATGAGACGTACCATTCTTACTGTTTCAAATTTAGTAACTGTGCACTTGCATATTGTGATATCAAAGCATTAACTCGCCCGATTCCAAGCCCAATGATGATTAAAACATAATCATTTAGGGCTTTAGGTATGACTTTTCACCAAACATATGATTTCAATTTTAAGTCGGTGATGGACATGAATTGAAAAGGTAAACTATCATTACCGACTTTAATTGAAATCATATGTTTGGTGAAATATACAATATCAGTATTCTTTAGCATCTATCGACATACTTACTAACTCGGAGAATCAATAACTGCAATAGGTTTTTCGGTGAACCAGCTACTGCAGCTACGCCAAAACAGTAAGGTGGTAAAAGTTTACCGCCCTGATTTCGGGCTGAAACACGCAGTCGAAAGTATTACGCATGACCTAGCCGGTGACCTTTATTTTGTAATCTTATTATATTGAACATTATTAGCTTTAGCAGACATAAAACATAATTAGCATCTTAAAACAATACTTTGGATACTTTTACTTAGGCCTAACCTCAAAATAGTGATAATTTCAAAACGCTGCACCTTTTTTTTCAATAAAAATTTTTATTTTTCATATGTGCATCAAATTATTGTTTTTGCTCAGAATAAACACAGAATCAAAACTATTTTTGTTTTATCTCTAGGTTGCTTGGCATACATAATATTCAATGTTTAGCCTTCATTGGAAAATCTTTGGTTATATGTCTACCTAGGTATCTAGCATTAGTATGAGATTTTATTAGTTTATTCCCTTACTAAAACCAATTTTAATATTGTTTTAAATTTCACTAATATTAAAATCATTATTTTGTTACCATATTGATTTGCTTTCTCGACACATCAAAGGTACACATATATTTTTATTTGTTTATTTAGAAGACGTTTCTTTTATTTTCAGAATGGCGAAGCACCTAAAAGATTATGAAATAGAAGAGCTGTTCGCTGTTGATGATCGTCAAGCTGAGGATTCGGACTATGGAGGGGATACCGATAATTTCTTTACAAGTGTACCGCTGGTTGAAAAACTTCTCAACAATGGCATTTTGCTTTCTTGAATATTAGGACTGAAATGACAGAAAACATTACCCTTCAAACTTTATTTCTGATAAAGAAATGAAGCAAGGTGAATTTGATACAGTACAGTTTCAAGACCTGTCAGTAAGCAAGTGGAAAGACCACGGTAAGAAATCCGTGAATGTAGTGAGCAACTTTCACAACCCTTCAAAAGTAGTCCAAGTACTACGAGGTGACAGCACGGGAAACAGGAAAAAAGTGAATTGTCCCGAGAGCATTGCTGCGTATAATGAAGGAATGGGTGGAGTGGATAGGTTTGACCACATGTTATCATTGTACAACATATCTTGGAAGACTCGACGCTGGTGGATGAAGTTCCTCTACTTCTTCGTTGATTTATCAATAATAAATAGCTAAGTGTCTTACAAAATATTGATGAAAAAACAAAACCAAGGGCCTAAGCCACTTGCAGTTCCGATCAGAACTAGCAAATGCCTTGATAGGCAACTTTGTTTCAAAAAAACGATCAGGTCCACCTCTTGGAACATCATGGGAAGAAAAAAAAAATAGACAAGCTTTGAGTTCTGTTCCTAGTAGTATCAGATTGTCAAGCGTTGGACTCCACATTCCGGTCATCAGCACTTAGGAGGTGTGCGTTTTGCTCCACCAAACAGCGCCAAAAAGAAGCAACCTCCAGTGCAAAGAATGCAACGTGGGACTCTGCAAAGGTTTTTGAACCATTCCACAGTTCTGATTTAAATCTTTAGACTACTTCCATACAAACTTGATTTTTACTATTACATCAAAAACAATATTTATAAAATATGTTAAAATATATCTACTTATTATGTATATTTATAATCACAATATAAATTTTCTGTTTCAAAATAGACTAGGTACTATCATTAAGTGTCCAAAATAAAGTTAATGAAGTTTGAATATTTGTCACGCTACGAGAAAAACTTGAAGTTAATTAAAACTGGGACACTTCAATAAAATCTGACTTTGCTTTCTTCACCAATGATTTGTGCCAACTGCTTGAAAACACCTGATTTCTGCCAAAGTTACCAAAATACAGACATATTATCTTGTTTTGAAAATCGATGTATCCTTCAACAATTTCTAATTAATATATATAGTAAATGCAAAACGTTATTTCATTTTAGTAAAATTAAAACTCGTACTCATGAGTGGTTAAATTTAACTTATTTTACATGTTTAAGCAATAATTTGTGGTTACATTTAGAAATAAAGTTCATAAACCAACTCTAAAAGAGTCTTTCAAACCTCGCTTGTTCAACGTCCTCGACTAGGCCTCGGTCGTTAAAACTGAGCTCGTATCAAACAGCTTTATGATCTAGAGATTAAATATACTATATTCTCGATTATTATTCTTTGGGTTAGGCAAACAATATTTTTTATTTACTCTTCGAAAATAAAAGTCACTTGAGTCTGGAGACGGTGGAAGCCACAGGTGTGGATGGAATAAGAGTTGCATTATTAAGGCAGCTCCAATATCTGGACCCGCTCTTGACTCGACATTTAGACAGGTAAACACTGCCAGATATTTTCAGTAGGGAATTTACTTCAAAAAGTGAGCTATTTTTAACCAGTAGCCCTGCTTGACCACTTGTATGACTAAACTATCAATAGTTCTTGTGTTCCAGTATTAATGCCACGACGACAGGATCAAATGCTGTTATATATCTTTTATGATATGTTCAAACCAACATGTAACATTTGATAGATATTTGAAGAGACTAAGCCCAAAGTAATGTACGGTATGTAAGTGAAAATTGGCAACTGCTAGGGAACTGTTGTCCTGATGGGACAGGCTAATCCTGTTACCAAAATAATGTTATGAGATACGACAT
>JAHHFQ010000110.1:0-14858 GCA_018831715.1 Matsumurasca onukii | reverse complement strand
TAACTTATTTATTTTACCATTTCATACACTACAACTCCAACTCGCCATCAATTAACAGCATGACAATAATCCATATCTTTAAAACCTCAGGAGCCAAGTATTCTGGTATGCCACAAAAGTCTTTTGTTGTTCGCCCAAATTTAATTTCTTCTTTTTTAAAATCAATATTGGCTATTTTAACATGACCGTCCGTGTCTAGTAGGAGGTTTTACAATTATAAATCTTTATATATAATTCCTTGTGAATGTAAATATGCAAGTGCACATATAACTTCAGCTCCATAGAACGGGCTGGTTCTTCATCAAATATTCGCTCGCGTCTCAAATGAAAGAATAGCTATCCACTATCTACGTATTTACATTACAAAACATAAACGGTCAGCCGTTTGAAATGAATACCTAAGAGACTAATATATATATATATATATATATATATATATATATATATATATATATATATATATATATATATATATATATATATATATATATATACATAAATATTAATTATTTTGATATTTATTTACTATCAAATGTGATGATTTGTCGATTGCAGGACTCGACTTTCTGGTAATGTCTGCGTCGCTTCATCCTTTTATATAATAATTCTTTTTTAAGAATTTTGATTGCATATAAACGGTCTGGATTTTTTCATGACACAAAATTACTTTGCCGAATGTACCTTTTCCGAGGACTTTTACTGAAACACAGTGGACGAGAGCAATAGTAGTATCCGATTTTGTATTGATTGCACACTCAATGCTTCCCTAAAAGCAATTCCAACAACAAAACAAACTTGAAAATAGTTGGAAGATGTTGATGACAGATACATGACACAGTATCAATATGTCAACAGTGACAACAGTAAACAAAAAAAAATAGCTGAAATTCGCAATTTGCTCACAGAGGGCGCCAGCGCTAAATTGTCCAATTCTGTATGGGGAGACTTTCCTGCACCGATAAAAGCTCTTTATTCAAGATGATTGCTTTTGTGTTATGTTTGTAATTTTGTTATCGTGAGCTTTACGGAATTCCAATGAAACTGTTAAAACAAATATTGTTTCTGAATAATGATGTAAGCGTTCTTTTATCAGGTAAACATGCGTACCAAATAAGGCATAGCAGATGCAAGGTAATAAAGCAGCTTTCTTAGAACATTCTAAAACTTAACATGCCTTAGTAGACGTAGGGTTTCATGAAAATACAATTGCATGAATATTCTTCTGACATTTACACATTGTTCCTAGCACATTTACAGAGTATTTTTAAAATCATTTATGTTTTTCATTTTCTGGTATGTGTTAGATGTAAGGTCTTTATTTTGTTAACTATTTAACGCACAAATTGGAATAAAAATGGAGTTCTTGAAATCGAATTTTTTAAATACTAGATCCGACCTTTTTAAATGATTAAATAATTAAGGATCCTTTTAAGAGAAAATATTAATATTAAATTCCAATTAGTCATCCTTGACTAATTCACCCCAGCCCAACTTCAGTGTCCAGGCTTTTTTGGACAATATTTTTAAATCTTATCGTAAGCGGGCCTAGGGTCCAAAATGGATCGAAGAAACGTGAGATTACCTGAAAAGAGTTCTTTTCGTTGGTGACGAGGGTATAAATTCCTCCACTGGTCTTAGATCAACCGTTAGTTCATCTGCCTGAGTATACCATATTACACCGAGCTCTTTCTGCACACCGAGAGGGTTTTCAGTTTGCAAGATTTCTTTCCGAACCGTATCTTAATTTGAACCTACTTCCGCAGATTCATGGAGGCCCCTTTGAATATCAATTTAGATTCCCGTATAAGATCAACAGCTTCTTCTGCAGTGTTGACTGCACAAATTAAATCATCCACATAAAACTTTCCATTACCAGAGGAGCTGTTCTGGGAAATTGAGACAACATTTCTTCAAGATGCTTGCGGATAGTGGTGTTTAGCAGAAAGGGACTCGACAATACGCCGAATGTTACTCACGTCATGCGATAAGTTGCACACTTTGGTAGCCTATCTGCCATTTAAATTTGATTTTCGTACCAAAACCTGTAGACATCTTTTCTCATTTTCATTCAAAAATAGTTGCAGAAAGGCCTTTTCAAGATCAGCTACCAATCCGATAGATCCAAATCGAAATTTAATGAGAATTTCGTAGAGATCTGGAATCATATTGAGGCCAAGCAGACAAATGTTGGTTAAGCGATGAATGTTGTTCTTCGTGCGCAGATGCATCAAATACTATACGAAGCTTTGTTGTCTGAGAGCCTTCATGATAGACTGGTCGATGAGGCAAATAGGAAGTAATATTCTTATTGGTATCTGCTATGGGCACTCTCTCAGCTACGCCGGAAGATGTAAGCTGCCACATTGCCCGGTCGTAGTCATATATTCTGCGGAAACTTAAAGAGGCGTCTAATTAGCGAATGAAGTCTTAATAACTGCTTTATTATCATGTAAGTGTCTCGAGGAATCCTTCCACGGTAGAGCGACATGATATCTGTTACCAATCCTTTTATGTTATTTCGCAAAGTTTTCTAGGAAGTCTGTAGGTACGGCTTTCTCTGCTAGAATGCCAATGGCTTCCAGATTCCAAAGTGACTGTACGTCCAAATATTCTGCAGTACAGGTTTTAAATAAACAGCCAAAACCAAGGTTTGTTGCAAATTCAGGTATTTTTTTAACTCTGTTCCCTGTAGGTCCAACCAAAACAAGTTTCTACTGCCACACTTGTTTTGACAACCACTTGCTTACTCCTGTAACAAAATTCCAATTCTGATCTGCTCCTATCAGAATTTTATGCCACCTTTCAAAACATAATTTTCCAATCGCGCATCTACCAATTTTATGTTGTCATACATTTTGAATGTGCAGCTGTTAGAGCAGACAATACATCAATGCATATATTGGGAACCACAACTGCTCGCAAGACATAATTATTTTTCGACTATAATGGCTTTGAAGCGTAATGCTCACAACACTATATTTTTTCGTTGTAGACTATTGTGTTAACCAAAAGGTACAATGCTGAGTTTTTTCATTCCATACTTGGTAGTTTGAGTTTAATGCTAGATCTTCTGTAATAAATGAGAGCTGGCTGCCACCATCTAAAATCAGCTGGCAATATCTCTTCCTACATTCAATGCAAAAACTGCCGCTGTCTGTAAGAAAACTTGGTTATTATAATATTTGTCGCACAGAGTGTTTGCTCAGAAATAGCTGATGTTTTGCCAGACATTATGTCCAACGCACTTTTTCCTTTTGTGTGATTGGTTACTGCAACTGCACCACGATAGCTCGGGTCATACATTACTTGAGCGTGACGTCCATTACAATTCTTACAGCGTAATCGCTTCGCGGGCATTGCTTAGCAGTGTGCCCCTTACATGTACATCGAAAGCAGCGGCCTGGTTCTGTAGCAAGTCTTTACGCTGCTTTAGTGTGTGCGCTATCACACTCTTTCGTTGGATGCGAAGTACTATTGCAGAACAAACACTCGTTTTTCGATGATGCTGTAAATAAGCCAGCTGCTGTAAAGGTATTGTGTGTCTTTACGTTTGTAGGCTTAGATGGTAGTTCCTTGTTAGCATATGAGCTCTAGCGATGCTGTTTCGGTTTTGATAAATTGGAGCAAATATTTGGTTTGGGTGTCACCATCGAAGGCAAATGAACTATTACTGCTAACGCTGATTACAGACATGTTTGCTTTGCTTGTTTGTCTTAGTAGCTTCTCCTCTCTTTCCGATTCTCTTTCTCCTTCAGGATGGAGACGATGGAAATCCATACTAAGTTCTGTTGGACAAGCAGCGTAATAGTTTAGACTTGAGCATTATTGAGTACTGGCTAAATGGAACGTTCATTGAATTCAAAGATCGCATGCAGATTATTACCGTATTATACAAGTGACGTAAGCCTTTGGCGTCTGTTTTCGACGCAGTGCTGCCAAACTCATAAATTGCTGCAAAGTTTTGTCAATTTATTTACCTATATTGGCCATCTTAATTGCCTTCAATTGACACTAAGCCAGCAACTTTTGTGAGTAGATTCTAAATAAACGAATTTCTTGTACCTGATAAGTTTTAATAATCGTGAACGTTCTCGAATTGTTCCAATATGGCAACCATTCGCTGTGGTCTCCTAAAAGACTTTAACGGCAGTTTTGAAATTTTAAAACGAAACTGCTTTCCCGTTGCACGACGTTAACAGGCATTGGTGTTTGATTTCTCATGCGGCTAATTCTTACAAGCCGTTGTGTTAAGCGTTCCATAACACTAACGTTTTATCCTCGTCTTTCGCTATACTATCTGCTTCTCTAGTGACATCTTCCGATCTGATCAATGTTCGTGCTTCGTTAGCTTTTTCAGGCCTTCATGTGCCGTTTTCAACCTCTGAGGATACACATTAAGGTCTTCAGTTATCTCGTCTCATAAGCTTTCATCTCCAGCAGTTGGATGTGAGTTCTCTGACTGAATATAATCCATGACGGCATTAATTATGCGTAACTTGACCACGATAAGTTGAGCGATTCGCAAATTCCATAATGGCGTTATTTAAGGTTCCAATTAAATATTATATCTTCGTATGACGACTTCGACCGATATTCAATCCAATGCGCTAATATTCGCATTTTACAACTTTCGTCCGTTAATTTAGCCTTTGGTTCTTTACACAACTAAGAATAATATTTACTAGGTGGTTAACTTCTGTCCCGCCCACGGAACTTGATGAATAATTTTTAATAGCAGTTATAACCCTACATAGTAGACGAGAGAGTCAGAGCATTACATTGTTATTAGTGTTCTAAATAGACTCTCTACATATCTCGTTTGTAGTTGCTAACATGCGTTCATAGCTCATCATCAAGCGTAGTTATTGTTTTCAAAATTTTATAACCATATCAATTGTGCAGCTGTTATAAAAAAATGTAAGCTGGAAACTGAGCCTGTAAACCTGTAATCCTGTAGATTGCTATTTCGTGCTATGACCTTCAATGTGTCGGTGCATTACAAAATAATAAGGAATTCTAAAAAGCATTTTGTCGATATTCAAAGTAAAGACCTTCTGTATATAGCGAAGAAGTTCGCTGCATTTTGAATTGTTATTTAAACAAAGTAATGGTAAATGATTGATATGCAGTCTCGTTATATTTCTGTCTGAACACTCTTTGGACAATTGGTTTAATGGACAAAGGGTACCAAATAGATTGCTATTAACCTATGGTGCGAATGCCCTACGTTATCGTTAGATATTTACATAGGATTATAGAACAATAGTAGTATCATCGAAAAATTAAAATAATGGAAATACGCTTAATATATTGCAATTTGTCTTGAAAAGTAAATAAAATTTTTTAAATAAGCTTAGCGGCAAATAATTTGTCTCGGCACATTAAACTTAAATATTTTAATTAAATTTTGGACAGGTTTAAATTTAATTAAATAAAAGTTTGAACATTCAATGATAGCCCTGATCGACTTGGATTTTGTGCAAAATTATTTAAAATTCCCTGCCAACTGCACTTTAAATGGGACGTTATGTTCTGGAGAGCGAATCCAAAGTAGCTTATTTTTGTCAGTTTGCTTTGTGCAATTGCATTTTGTGGTGCTAAATAAACTTTACAGCCACTACTTAATAAGATTGCTTTAGTAAGCATTAGTAGGAGGTAATTCTTTCGAAGCTGTGTAGAATGTCCTAATTTTCGCCAATACGACTTGTATTTAATTATTTTAATTTGCAGATGTCATTCACTTTGTTTTAGGTAAATTTTACGAAAAGCATTTATTTGATCAAATTGAGCCTTATGATGACTTGGGGCCCAAATTTTTATGACATAAGAAAACTATAGTTACATTAGATGTCATTGCAAATGCTTCCTCTAATCCATGTTTTCATCCGTAGTAAAAACTGCTAGCTCAAAAAGGATATTAAATAATTGATATTTATCATTTCCAGTTTTCAAAAAGTTTATTGCAGTGTAGTTTTCCACCGTACGTAGGACGTACTTTACACTAAGACGCATTATATAAATTTTGAGTGGATTCCCAAAGGAGGTATATTCACCGAGAGCTCATATCTTCATGTGTTTATTTTACCTTTATATAAAAATGAAATGTTTAGTTTGTTCTTTAAATATTTTTTACTTTCAAATTCAATTCCAACCCGAAAACAAAGTCTGTAACCATAGGCTCAATTCTCGAGTTCATTCGAATTTTTTCGTATACGTTCCGTTTCGCACGAAAGATTTCGCGTACGAATAAAAAGTGTATTTCTGAACACCGTTCGAATTGGTTCATGCGAATCTGTTCGTATGCGAATGTCGTAAAATTTCAACCAATCAAATTTTCGTTCATATGAAAATATAATCAGCTGTCTAAAATAAATTATTTCAGTTGTTTAAATTGGTTGTATCAAAATATTGTGTTTCTTTGATTTTAACAACATAAATACATAAAAGAACTGTGAGTATTTAAACCTGTAAATAATATGCAAATCTTGTAATTAATATTTATTTACTGTAGTTAATGGCTAAACGCACAGGAAATATTTCACTTGCTCCAAAAACTCTTTTGATTGAAGAGTTAAAAAAGCATTCTGAATTGGTATCTAGGAAATTTGTCGCAGATTTTACCAAAAAAGCGCAACAACTCTGGCAAGAAATTTCTAACTTGCTAAACTTAATTCCTGGTGCGGAAAAGAGTGGATGCAGTGGCGAAAGGTAATAAACAATGGCCTAAAAATGTAGTATTAAATATAGTTGTTGCTTTTGATCATACTGAAGACATGGCAAGATTGGAAAACTAAAACAAAAGTCTTCAGGCAGAAATTTCCTGAATGGGAAAAGAACTGGCAGTGGTCCACCTATCAAAGTCGAAGTACCAAACATTGATAATGATATTGCCAGCTTAATTGGACCTAGAGTTATTCAGGGCGTCTCTAGTGTTTCTGAGTGTATTGTTGACATTGTGAGTTTCATTTTTTTGGAGGCAAAAGAGATTATAACTATTTTTTCTAGAGTTTTAGTAACTTACACAAAAACAGCGAAACAGTTGCATATTCGCCATCGAGTTCCTTAGAAATAATTTTGACGGAAGCTATACCAGCAGTTATTGATTCCAAATATGCATTATGTTCGAACTCATTTTAAGTGAACAGCGAAAGCGGAAACACTCACGAACCAATAAAGGTGTGAATTTTTCTGATAAAAATCTTTAAATGCTATGCATTATCTTTTGTAACTTTGCAGAAAACTTTAATCTTACGGAACAATATAGTAAAGTACCTTCTGCTACTCCATCTACGGTTATAAATGTAAGCGGAATATGTGATAATTCTAAACTGCAAAAGTACTTTAATGCAACAAGCCAAAAATTTCCATAGTATCCAAAAATAAAACTCAGGTATTAAAATTTCGTTCGTGTAAAATTGTTGAATGACTAAAAGGTTTTTAAGGCACTGCATTTCGTAATGGCATTCAAAAAAATTTTCAAGGAACTTTGAATTATACCAAAGTTTATGCGAATGTCGAAAAATGACCTTAAGCTTCGAGAATGGTACTAAAAGGAGAAGCTGCAACTTTTGGAACGCAATGCCGTCGCTAAGGAGAGAATAACGGATGCTGTTAGAGCTGCTTTGCTCTTAAAATATAGATTACCGAAACATCGAGTATCTACAAAACCACTCACAACAAATCTACCTTTAAAAATAATAATAAAACCCAAATTTTTCATTATATATTAGAATAAAATTTTATGGTTGAAAAAGTGTCTGGCTAACTGAAGTTGCATTTTTTTGGCTTTTAGTAGATCAGGATTTATCCGTTTGATCACAGCATCTTCAGCTTCTGAGGAGCGAATGTATCGAACATCCCAAATCAAAATCCTTTCTTCATCTTCTTCAAAAGGAATGTTATTCTCAACACACATGTTGTGTAGAACTGCACGATAGTTTATTATTTTCGAGGCAACAGAAGGAATATAATGCAAAACATGATGTTTCAACAAACACCGAAAGCGCATTTTCAGTAAGTCGTTACACCGTTCAATGGTTGCTCGAGTTTTGCTCTTCCGAAGTATTTGATGCAGGTTCATTGATGGGAGTTAAAAGCAGGGCCCTAGTGGATAGCCAGAACCTCCAAACGAAAATAACATGGGAATCAAAATTAAATTTAATAATAAATAAATGTTCATGGCCCGCTGCATGTATAAGTTTTCTAAGGCGTTGTGCACAAAATGTTGAGGCTGTTAAGAATTGAATTAACATCTCTGAAACATCGGCTCACTGACGATTGATTAACTGCAGTAAATTGATTGTAGCTGACATCTAACTGGTAATTTCTTCTAGCAAAAACGGAGAAAAGTGAAGACTCAGGAATCGTGGTTGCACAAATATTCAAGCACTAATATTTTACAACAAAAGGCTTACTTTTATGTCCATACTTAAATCTGATTTTCTGGAAATCAGTTGGGTAAACTATTACAAAATGTTTATTTAACGGTACAGGAGACCTTTATTCAAACGAAACAGTCTTTTGAAATGTTTATCTGAAGGTTAAAAGGGTTCACGTGAAGGTATAACTATCTTCTGTAGTTATTATCCAATTCGTTTTCTATTTATTCCAAAATATCGGCTCTATTAAAATTTATTAAGGTCCTTAAATACTTGAGTTAAGTACGTTGAGTTGTAAGATGCACTATTTCGATTTAAAGTTGGTCGCATGAACTCGGGAGTTGCACCCCATATCTCCTCCTAAGCTGTTTTAGCTCTAGTACTCTAACCGTTCCTTAGCTATAACATTTTAAAATTCTCGATCGTCATTTACGATGACGAGATCAAGTTCAAATTTTTTGAATTTTCTTATAGAGGAAAAATTTTATCGTTTCGACTAATTTGTTCTAAATTTGTATGGAAATTAATTGAATGCAAAGAATATGAATCGTTGCTTTATTCCCCAAAAGAAATAATTTCTAATTTGCTTAAAATATGACACATAAGTAACTTAGCACAGTGCTTATAATTAAAGGGTCTTTACGTGCATATATATATATATATATATATATATATATATATATATATATATATATATATATGAGTATATATATATATATATATATATATATATATATATATATATATATATATATATATATATATATATATATATATATATATATATATATATATATATATATATTAATGCTAAAATTTGTGTCCCAAGTTTAGTAACAATTGTTTTCAAGACCCAAGGGCGCCAGATGTTTTAAGTAACTTTCTCGATTTTAAGTTTATGTTAACAATCGCTTTGTATTATAGCACAATTTAATTTAAACGATTAATTATTTATTAAATAAGGCGCCAGATTAGTTCTTACTAAATCTGCATATATTAAAGGCAACTTAAAGCGAATGAAGTTCAAACTAAAGGATAACGAGATATTAGAGTTTTAGGTGTCTTTCGCTTTGTTTTAAGTAACGTTTTACGGAAAAATATGTTTTTTTACATTTTAGAGCAAAATTCGTTAGTCACGACAAATATTTCTCGATTTATTTAAAATAAAATGCCATATAAAATTTGGGTTTAAAGTTTTATAAAAACAGTAACATTAACAATAGAAAATTTTAATGTATAACTTGTGCAAAGTTGTGCTAATAGAGATAATGTATAAAAGCAGAAGCCAAGGCCTTCCTTGTGAGTTGCCAAATTAAACTGTGAGAAAAGTACGGCAGCAACAAGTGGCACTCAGATTTCGTTTATCCTTTCTCTTTCTTACTCACTATAAAAATTAAGTTTTCTCAAAAATTGCAATATATTAAGCGTATTTCTATTAATTTAATTTTAGATGATACTACTATTCTCCTATAATCCTATATAAATATCTAACGATAACGTTGTGCATTCGCATTATAAAGTGAATAGCAATCTATTTGACACCTACTGGACCATAAAACAATTGTCCAAAGTAGTTTTAGACAGAAATATAATGTGACTGCATATCTATCATTTACCACTTCTTTTTTTTAAATAACAATTATTAAGAGTTTTAAAAAATTGCAAAACTAAATTTAATTTTATAATGGGTTACTAACCTTATTATTGATGTAGGGCAATAACAACAAAACTCATAACTAAAAAGAGATATGAATTTGGTGTTTCGCGCGAATTATGCTTCCTAATGTTATAAAAACACAATTTTAAAATTGATTTACTTCTTTTATTAACTAATAATTTTGAGTAACAATAATAAGCTTCAGCTAATCGACTTTTCTTTTTGAACTCTACACTGAAACTGAGGTTAAGAATAATAACAATTATATTTACACTTTTATTAACTCCTAAATTTTTAAGAACCAAGAAAAGAAAAGTCTACTAGTTGCAGATAATACCTCCCTCCAGTCATACAGCATTATCTAAATCAGTGTTACGACACTTATGCTATCAGGGTGGTTTCGTAAAATATTCAAGTTACTTATGATATACAAGCATTTTTCGTACCACACGTATTGCATAGGTAGCATTTCATCATTTCAGCACTTCAACGAGGCGATCGTTTCTCGAAGTGATGATGCATAGCTAAAACTTAATTCCATTTATAAGGAATGATCCTTAAAATAAACAAAAATGATTTCAAAGGTTCGAGGGATCCTGTAATTTGACGACGCCGTTGAAGGAAATTAATCTTGCAAATATTTATTATTGAAGAGTAAATGAACCAACTTCTGAAAGTGGTTAATTTGACCATTTGATAGGTAGAAATTGTTGGCTGAAGGCTGGGAACTTCAACCAACAATTTCTATAAGACCCTTTTCGATGATGTGTCACACCTTGCGTCAAAATTGTAGGAAACTTTTGATTGAAGAAAATTGATTTTTGAGGTTATGTTCCAAAATACTTGTTAACTTTTGCTGAGTAAAACTCGAACGCAGCAGAAAGTGTCATGTGCACTATTATTAAAGATGTTATTGGGCATCTTTCCACGTTTTACTTTGACTGTGAGAATTAAGAGCTTGACAAAATTTCGCAAATATACAACAGGGTATGAAAAGAACGCTCCTCTTTGTGATTTTCATGAAAATTGTTTGAAAAGCAGCATAAAGCGATAATTGTAGGATTGTAAACAACATCACGAAGCATCTTTTTACGTATTCCACTTGTTTCCAGAGTATTTTACAACAATAGTTTTCTTTGAAAAAGGGAGCTTATTGTGGTAAGTTAAAACTGATTTGAAATTTTCTCAAAACCTTTTCATCGTGCATATCTTTGGAGATAGACAGTGTTATTCTGGCTCAAGACCCATTTCAATGATGTATCACACTTTGCATCGAAATTTTAGGGAAACTTTTGATTGAAAAAAATCGATTTTTGAGGTTAAGCTCCATATTACGTGTGATCTTTTGCTGAGTAAAAACTGGAACGCAGCAGAAAGTATTATGTGCATTATTATTGAGGATGATATTGGGCATCTTTCTACTATTTTACTTTGGCCGTGAGAATTGACAGCTTCGAGAAATTTCGCTATATATACAACAGGTGTATGAAAACAACGCTCTCTGTGTGATTTTCATTAAATTTGTATGAAAATTTTAACGCACCAGAAAGCGATAACTCTAGGATTATAAACATCATCACGACGCTTTTTTGACATATTTCACTTGTTTCAGATTAATTCAGAACAAAAGTTTTCTTTCAAAAGTGATATTTTTGTGTTTAGGTATAATTTATTTCAAATTTTCTTAAAACATTTTAACTGTGCAAATCTTTGAGACAAACAGTGTTAACTCTTCTCAAGACCCTTTCAATGATGTATCACACTTTGCATCGAAATTTTAGGAAACTTTTGATTGAAAAAAATCGATTTTTGAGGTTAAGCTCAAATTACGTGTGATCTTTTGCTGAGTAAAAACTGGAACGCAGCATTATGCATTATTATTGAGGATGATATTGGGCATCTTTCTACTATTTTACTTGGCCGTGAGAATTGACAGCTTCGAGAAATTTCGCTATATATACAACAGGTGTATGAAAACAACGCTCCTCTGTGTGATTTTCTATTAAATTTGTAGGAAAATTTCGAACACAGCAGAAAGCGATAGCTTTACGATTATAAACAACATCAAGACGCGTGTTCGACATATTCCACTTGTTTCTGAGTATTTCACAACAAAGTTTTCTTTAAAAAGGAATCTTTTTTGTTAAGGCAAAATTGATTTGAAATTTTCTCAAAACGTTCCATCGTGCAAATCTATGGAGATAGACAGTGTTATTCTCCTCTCAAACCCTTTTCAATAATGTATCACACTTTGCGTAAAAATTTAAGGTAATCTTTTGATTAAAGAAAATCGATTTTTGAGGTTATGGTCAAACATTTGTTAACTTTTGCTGAGTAAAAAATGGCACGCAGCAGAAAGTGTCATATGTACTATTATTAAAGATGATATTGGGCATCTTTCCACGTTTTACTTTGGCTGTGAGCATAGGCGTATGTGACCCAATAATTTTGGGAGGACACGGGGTCTATGGGGAGAGGGTTTGGGCCTGTGGAAACTTTTTGAAAATGGATGCTTGAAATGACAGTTTATTTTGTCACTTAAGTACTAAAGTAAAGTGGTATGTATTTTGTTAAACATTAGTTTTAATCATCAATTTTACTATATTGATGGATTGTTAAAAGACTCACTTCAAAATATACAAGTTTATTCTATTCTAGACATAACTGCATTGACATTTATAACACAAAAACAAATTTGTGTACAAGAAAAAGTTTTAAGGTGAATAGAACTAATGGTTGAAAACTTAGTTTTCAACGAACGAATTTTCGTTAGTTCTAATGAAGCTTTAGCCTCCTATTGGCTAGATTTGAAAATCTGTCAACTAACAGATCTAGTTTTTTATCTTTCATGTATTCAACGTCAATTTTGCTCAATAGACATCAGGGCAAGCCCAATTTAAGCGGTATTCTGTCATAGTGCTTCGAAGAAATGTCTTTAGCCTTCGTAGTGTAGAAAACGATCTTTCTGTGCTTGCTGTTGTGATAGGCCACGAAAGTGATATTTCTAGTAGCTGCCAAACATCTGGTGCAACTGGTTTGAAGATCATTCTCAATAAAAAATCAGCCAACTCTTGAAACGTTATTCTTGTGGTTGCTTTGTCTGTTTTGACAAAATTGTTCTTTGCCTAACAGTGAAAAAACTTTAGATGTGCAGAGAAACTTAAAGACAAGTTATAAAACTTTTGGATTGTCATAACAGCGTTGTTGTCAATTCCGGTCTAATTAAATAGTAACTGGGCAATGCAGTTTATTTAATTAATGTTTCGATTCCTTCCTCCATTTGAGTAGATCTCAGTTCTAGCAGTTCTATAAAGTTCCCCTGTTAAATGAATCAGTACTCTCATCATGTCCTCTTAAGGCAAGATTCTGTTTTCCAAGGAATAGGATGTTTTCAATTATGAATTTTTAATACCTCCTATTCATCTCAACCATTTTAGTATGTGCCGAGGACAACGAATCTGCTACCGTGCTTCCTGCTTTTCTATACTCATTGAGAAACTGTTTTGATTTTTTGATGCATTTCACTATTCTCATGTTTCCTGAATTTTTCCAAAGCTTTCTTCAATTGTTCATGCCCAGTTTAGTGAATGACTCTCCCCGCGACCAGACTTATATTGACGAAATAGTCGGCAAGGGTAACAAAATGTAGCGTCTGTAATGGGGCTATATTCGACCGAATTAAATTCACTTTACCAGGATTCTTTGAACCACTCAATTTGGATTGAATCTTTGTTTACTTTGAATAAAAATTTAGTGTTAACGCGTTCGGTTTTGTTTACTTTGAATGAAATTTAGTTTTATTTCTATTGCATTCGTTAATTTTATTGTTTTATTGTTCATTTATAAAATATGTTTTCATAAATGTCAAGTTTTTCCTTCATACCTTAAAACTAATATAAAAATATAAGTCCAAAACTGATTAGTTGTAGATACTATAGCTAATTCGGTTTCTAGATTTAACATAATTTTTAGTTGATAGTGAAGTGATTACAGACTAAAAGTTATTCAGAGAGGTTCACTCAACAAAAATCACCGATTCAGATTATATTAGTTGTCGATAATAAAATAATTTATATTATTTTTTTCTTTTTTTATCAATGATGGGGGGCACGTGCCCCCGTGCCCGCCGCTCGGCCTGACGCCTATGGCTGTGGGAATAAACAGCTTCGAGAAATTTTCCAAAATATACAACAGGTGTATGAAAACAACGCTCCTCTGTGTGGTTTTATTTAAATTTGTACGAAAAACTAACGCAAACGAAAGCGGTAGCTGTAGAATTATAAACAACATCAAGACGCATCTTTGACGTTTTCCACTTATCTCAAAGTATTTCACAACATACGTTTCTTTAAAAGGGGCTTTGTGTTATGGTGAAATTGATTTGAAAATTTCTCAAAACTTTCCATGGTGCATATCTTTGGAGAAAGACAGTGTTTATCTGCTCTTAAAGTCCTTTTCAATGATGTATCACATATTGGGCATGTTTCCACGTTTTTACTTTGACTGTGAGAATTAACAGCTTCGAGAAATTTCGCAAAATATACAACAGGGGTATGAAAACAACGCTCTTCTGTGTGGTTTTTATTAAATTTTGTATGAAAAACCTAAACGCAGTCAAAAGCGATAGCTGTAGAATTACAAATAATATCAAGACACACTTTTGACATATTCCACTTGTCTCAAAGTTCCAGAGTATTTCACAACAAAGTCTTCTTTAAAAGGAGCTTTTGTGTTAAGGTAAAATTGATTTGAAATATTCTCAAAAACTTTGCATGGTGCAAATCTTTGATAGGAACAATGTTATTCTCCTCTCAAAACCCTTT
>JAHHFQ010000109.1:0-15198 GCA_018831715.1 Matsumurasca onukii | reverse complement strand
TACTAATACAATAAAGATATTCAAATGTTGAAGAGAACTAACTTGAGGTATGGGAGTTTTACTCCAACCGTCTAGTTTTAAATTATTTTTAACCTTTAGTACATGAAACTGAAGGTTCTCTGGAGGAAGAAAAGAAGGAAATGATTTATCATGACCCAACCCACGCAGCTTTCCATCAACCCTGTATTTGTATTGAAAGCTTTGCTAGAATTTGTCCAGAGATTTCAAACTACAAAAAACATGAGTAAGTGTGGGGATGAATAAATTATAGTCTTTTATTACTTTATGAGAGACAGATAACACAATGTTTACTTTTTAGAGCACTGCAAAAATGCCCGTACTCATCTAAAATGGTACAATTAGTTAGTTTGTGTTTTTTTCATTTTTGATACGAGTTATTAGGTTACATACCTAATAACTCTCGTGCTTCAAAAACAAACAATTTATGAAAAGAGCTTTTTATAGTTTTAAAATGTATGGTATTTTAATTGTTTTAGGTTGTTAAACTATATGTTTTAGGATAACTCTCTTAAAGGTACCTCCGTTTTGTGATTTACTGATTTTGCTGGGTACCAACTAAGACTAGACAGTTCGTTAGATTGAGGAGATCAAGTGGTCAGGGACTGGTTACCCTTATGCACGTCTGTAACTGTTCGTTAACTGGCAAAATAATTTAATCACCAAAACCAGAAGTTCCTTGGAAGAGGCAGGTTTACCCTAAAAATATGTTTCATGCTAAAAACTGTATTTTTGATCCAACTTACTTTCATACACTTCGTATGCTCTGTAATTTTCTATGTTTCAATGGTTTACCTCTACAGTTCAAGTTAAAAGTTATGTAGTGGTCTGTGCATAGAACCCGTTCAATATCCATCAGGACCAGGATAAGTGTGAAACTGATAGGTCAGCTGACGTAGTTATTTCATGTTCAATCGGTCACTGCAGTTGAGGTCAGGCTCTAAAGGTCAGTCAGAACTTGTAAGCCTAAACCCATGTCAAGTGTGACTAGAATCATTATGTTCTGATTAAGAACTGATCCTATGTAGATAAATATTGGCTGGCGATCCCACGACAAATGCTGAAACGACTTATTTCAACTAAGAAGTGTGGTAAGCTGTGCAAGCAGTATCCGACCAGTGTCAACGTATAGTCAGCAAGTTGAGAAACGCGGAGACTCTTACGGTGGCGCGAGCTGGACCAGAAGCTGGTGGACCGAACAGACGAGCTGGAGCAATATCAGCGTAGAAACAACCTTCGTCTCTTTGGTTAAAGAATCTGCGAAGGAGGACACGGACAAAATCGTTAACGGAAGCTGTGCCAGATCACTAGACGGAACCTGCCGCCGGAGGCCATTTGCAGATCGCGTACCGCGGTTGGGAAGCCGCCTGAAGCCTTACCCAACGGAAAAGGTACGAACATCGCCCCATCATCGCGGCGCTTACCAAGCACCGTACCGGCGGGAGGTGTATGCGCTAAGAAAACTGAAGGGGACCGGACCACGATCCGCAGAGGACCTCAATTCCAGGGCTTACATGGAGGTGCTGAGGGTGCTGACTTCAACTGGATCCGCAACACCTGACCCAGGACGGATCGCATCCTCTGGATCGACGCTGAGAACGCAACAGTAAGGCATGGCAACACGGCTGAGTGACGTCCCACGTACCAAGTAACCCTCAAGTAACCTGTTATGACTTCCTTTTTAACGACTTTGAGGTTTATTTAAAAATAACTATAATTAAATTTTGTCTATTACACTCATAATAAATTATTTGTTAGTCTTTTTTTTCTTTTTTTTACCCAATACAAGTCAATGTTTTCTTCTAGTAATTTTACAAAGCATGTCTTTTATTTCATTTTAATAGAATGGTTTGCACTTAACTTAATAACTGTTTACTTGTTTGGTTTTAAATTTCTTATAAGTTTACGTTAAATAAACAAAGTTTTATATTATTTTACACTTTAAATTTTCAATTATTGTTATATTACGTATTAATTGTGTGTTATTTGTATAATTTTGTTAATTGTAAATAATGTATGCCATATGCACTTCTACATCGTTTATTAATTTATATTGAAACAAAATAGTAGTTACTCAGTTCTGAATGTAAACCAACTGTAATTATTTTTCTATGAGCTAATAGTGTTATATGGTAATATGTTTTAAAAGGCAGTCAGCTGTTGTCAATCTGTACTGTGTGTGTGTTATGAATTCTGCTATGTCTTGTCTCAGTAAATCTGCCGCAACAGAACTCCCCAAACCTACCCCTACAAACTCTTGGTCCCAACCCGTGCAGCTCAGACGCTCAACTTTTGCCACTTTGATGAATTAACACTATCTTTAATGCTAATTTAATTGATATAATTTTCGTATCTGACTTGCTAAAACCTTATTAATGATAAATCAATAGAGTTACAGGCTATTCTGTTTATAGAAACCATCGTCTGCAAGGTGGAGGTGTTTTGATCTACGTCAAGTCTCACCTTCCGCTCTGTTCTTCATCTCCGACCTCCAGAGAAGGAAGGCCTGAATATTTATTTCTAGATGTTGCGTTAATGGAAAGCATTTTCTTTGTCAGTGTTTGTTACAGAGCTCCCGGTTCCGTTTCTCTCCGAAAGTTCTGAGGAAGTCCCTAGACTTCATGCCTCGCACCGTCATGTTCTTGTGACTGGTGACTTTAATACTGACCTGTTTGGACCTAATACTCATGACAAAACATATTCTACTCCGCTTTATGTTTCACTGTAACATGACAATACTGCCACTGCCGACACTTTACTTTGACATCATGGTTGTGCTACCGACTAACTAATGCTTGCAGTTCACCCACGGACAATTCCTTGTTCCTGGTCTTTCAACATGACCTGATCTGCTGCTTACAAACTCCGTCCACCAAAGTCCATGCCCAAGTTTATTCAATATCGAATTTCAATGTTTTAAATCTAGTTAATCTCTATCCAGCCGCAGCAGCAATTCTGAAATGAAGTTAATTCTTCTACTGTCGATGAGATGGTTGAAAATTTTATTAGTTTCATCAAACTGTTTATAAACATGCACCTCTTGTCAAAAGACGTAACTAAAGGACCTGCCCCTTGGTTGACTGGACAACATACGCATGCTTCAACGGCAAAAGGATTCAGCTTTCCGCACGCCAAACGAATCCAAATTGATAAAGACTTCACAAGCTATAAGAGACTTAGAACTTAACGCAACAACTAATAAGAAATTCAAAATTAGATTTTACTATACTCTCATTTTCTCGAACTCCCATGAAAATATTATGGTCCAAACCGGAAAGAGCTCGGAGTAGTAAATCTAAATTGATTCTCCTATTTCCTAAACTTAATTCCCTAAATGATTTCTTCAAATATCCTGTCGACTTCTCTGTGCACGAACTATGTGGAAAAGCTTCTGAACATACCCCTTTGATTGTCCCACCCTTCAGTTCAATCTTTTCTCCAGTGATGAGCTCAGCTTCCAAAGTTATCATGTATGTCCAGTAATGCTGTTGGATCCGACAATATCCCTATCCGCTTTCATCAAGGACACCTTGCCTGTCACTCTTCCAATACTACTTTTATTTTCAACTCATCTCTAAGTTCTGGCGTCTTTCCTCTTCTCTGAAGCAAGCTGTGTTCGCCCCATAAAAATGCACTTCACCTCAATCACCTCTGACTTTAGGCCTATTAGCTTGCTTTCTGCCCTTTCCAAGTGTCTTGAACGTGTCGTTCATCAGCAAATCAAGCTTATTTACAGCAACAAAAGTTTTATCAACATTTCAGTCTGATTCCGTTCCAACTACAGCATGACTACTGCTCTTCTTAAAATTACTTATTAGATCAGCCATGGATAAGAGACATCTTTACCATCCTAACTTTATTTGATTTTTCAAAGGCATTCAGTGCCTACCATCCCCTTCTCCTTTTCAAATTAAAATGGTTGGTTTCTCCTGTGGTTGTGTAAACTGTTGAGTCGTACTTCACTGGACGACAGCAACGTGTGAGGGCTGGGACGAGAATCGGACTGGAGACCCGTCACATGAGGTTCCCTGTTCGTCCTGGTCCACTGTTATTTTCACTCATACATCAATGACGTTATTGAAAACATACTTTACCCAAGATCCACTTGTACTGATGACTTACAAATTTTACTACCACTTTCCCGTAAAGACTCATTTGAAATGCATCTTTAATAAATTCGACATTACATCAATCACTGATGGGCTCAAAGAACGGATTAAAACTGAAACGAAACCAAGACCTGCAAACCATAATGATAGGTACTACCTACGTTCACAAATCGACCTGCTCAATTCCTCAAGACTTAAACTCAACGAACGTCGAACTAAAGTACTCTGACAAAGTCAAACCTTGGTCTGATAATTAACGAATCACTTACTTGGAACGAACCCATTTCATACCTGCAACAGAGTCTTTGCCTGCATTCATGCTTGAAGCGCTTTGCTTTATTTCTTCCATTCAACGTGAAAGTGATGCTGGTAAAGACTTTGGCGCTTACCCCACTTTAACCACTGTGACGTCAGCATAAACCACATGACAATTGAACTGTCCACAGACTGCAGCGTTCAAAATTAATGCATCCGCTTTTTTATTTTTAACTTACGATGCGGTTGATCACATTACTCTTACTTTGAACAGCTGTCCATATTGAAAATAAAACCTTCTCCGAGAGTTCCATATTTTAACTCTATTGTATACTATCATCAGACTAAAACCTACTTATCTTTCTGACCACCACATTTATGTCACAAATAAGTTTCACAACACTGCAGTGAGCTCTGTTGTCGATTCCCTCACATAGATCAGTCAGTTTTGAAAATCGTTCATTGTCTATCATGTCGCCTTTGAACGCCCCTTCCCATAATACAAATCTATTGAATCTCGGGCTCGCAAAGTGGTCAGCGGTTCTCTGCGTGGGGCTGTAGGTATCGTGGTCATGGTGTGCTGCTAATGGGAGTGGATTATGAAAGGGAGTAGGATTGTTGTTTGTGGTTTAGTGCTATGTATTGTATCAAAATCAATTAATCTGTAAACCTTATACACTTTAGTTAAAAGTTTCAAACTTTGTCGAATAATTCTTTAATACTGTGTATCTGTAAAATAAGATTTTGTCTCAATAAAAACCAATAGCTTTTTGGTTATTTGGTGAAACTATAACTCTGTTAGACCGGAAACTGGGGTCAAAAAAATTCTGTCTGTTTGTCGGTCTGTCTGCTTGTCTGTCTTGCAACGTTTTTTAAGGCACTGGAAACTTATAAAAGAATAAAATGAAGTTGTATGGCAGTTCCTCCCTTTTGGCTGACTGGAAAAGCAGTGTGTTTTTACTATATTTCATACCCCATACAACATCCACAAAATAAATACTAGGGGGCCAAAGGGCACTTTGGACTTATTTTAAGGATTTTAGACCGCTTAAAACCTAAAATTTGCTGGAAGCATGTGTAAAACTTTTGTTTAGGCCATAATTCCAAAGAGGCCTTACAAAACTTTTGGTAAAATCTGGGTATATTTATCCTCAAAAAAACGGTTAATGGGAGTAACAACCATGACTCTCACAAGAAGTTAACACTTATTGTATATAAACTAAAATAAGACTTTAGTCTTAAATTGTTGTTCTATCACGGTTTTGCTTATTTGGTGCTTATATACTTGGTGAACAGTTAAAAGATCAAAAAATCCTGTCTGGTTTGCTTGTAACGCTTAAGGCATTATAGGTGCTTATAACCTCAAAAATTGTTTTTAATAACATGCGAAACTCCTTGCTTGTTTAGCCCATTACGCAGTGTATAACACTGTATTTCATTACCAACATTGTGAAGTGATGGTTCACTGAACACGCTTTTAATGTGCGCCGAAAAACTTATAAGTCAAATTACAAACTATGGCTGCACCAAACCATAACTAGCGGTTGCTACATCATGCAGTGCATGTATAGCTATATTACAATACTCATACAAATCTACAAGGTGAATTAACAGGCAAACTAAATTGCTTTTTTTGCTAGATATAAAAACTTTTTTTTGTTTAGCCTATTTTAAATTTTGGTAATTTTCAAAATATACAATAACAGCTATAAGTTATAGTAGTAATTTATATAATGTGGTTTACCAAATAGTGTTTTACTTTTATTGTGTAATTTACAACATTCACAAAATAAAATGACGAGTAGGGAACGGCAAAGTTCGTAATTGCTGAGTTTTAAGGTATAATAGACCGTTTTATAATTAAAACCCAAAACGTGGAGAAACTTTGCTGGTTTAAACCCATTACGCAGGTGTTCCGCCATATTTTGTATCCACAACATCCACAAAATAAAATAAATCTGGAACGGCATTGATAACTTTTGACACAATCACTATAACCAAAAAATTTGGTTGAACTATGGTGGTGAAACATATTGTTAACCCACATGCAGCTGTAATCAAGTTATATTTTGTATCCATGTTATCCACAAAATAAAATGGCGATACCAAAGTTGGCACTGATAAGTTTACGAAGTACGAATCGTCACAACTAAAACGGCTGAACTATGGTTTTAAACTTCATACGAATCATTAGTTAGTAAATCGTTTAAGTTATATTTGTATCCTAAACATCCACAAAATAAATGGCAAAGAAGTGGGCAACACGCTTTTGGCCATAACTTACCCAATTTCAAAATGTGAACGAAGATATTTGACTTAATTTCTGTAGGCTCCTGAGCAATAAGTCTTCACTTTGGTCCAAAATACGTTAGCCAGTGATAAATATGATATTTATCCCGCTAAGCATCGGGCAACACAGCTAGTTAGTTATAATAACATACTGTTTAAACGTACCTATTTTGTTTTTGTTCTGTAAACAAGTATCTTAATAACAAACCAAATAGTTCTATTTTAATATAACTTATAGTAAACTATTATTGAAAATTAAACAAGTGCAACAAGTATCAATTACTACCGTTCTAATACAATAAAGGATACACCTTAATTTTTGGGTGACTGTAGCTTATACATACTTATTTAAATACTCTCTCTACTATCAAAAAGTTTTCACTTTTTTACCAAATTCAATAACCCAAAATTTATTACAAAAAGAGGCAGAAAACCAGGAATTTGAGATGATATGTTCTATTTGCCTCCTAGCTGTGAAAGAAGCTGAAGTTGGCATTGGCACATCTTTAAAAGGCACTGAGTTTATAAAGTGTTTTGATTGACATGAAATACACACAACAATTAATCTTATGAGGTCAATCCAAGTATTATTATTATAAATCAATACGTGGCTATGAGGGTCCAACTCTAGGCCCTCCTTATAAAATTAAGTGTCAATTACAAAATGATAGTTTAGGCTAGTTAATGTACAGGGGTCCCAAGTTTGATCTCATGCAACTAGGCAGATTGTGTACTGATAATTTTGAACCTTTATTTACATTATAATATGTTACTTATGACGACCAAGTTTGCAATTTACACATTTTTTTGCATTCAGTTTAATTTCAAATTACGGTCATCCAGAAAGTAAGGAACGATTAGCATCAAGCCTCGTAGGCCCTTCTCCACTAAAAGCAGCGTGCAGCTGCTAGCTCCATCCTTATTCCTCTTCGGTTTGAGTACGGTATAGGTTTGTTGCTGTGTGATTACGTCTTGTTTCCACAGTGATTAATAATGGCATCGACAATTGAAAACCTGCTAAATGTGAAGTGCGAAGTGTCGTTTGTTTTCTAAACGCTCAAAACGTTAAACCTGTTGAAATTTATAGGCAATTAAAGAGGGAAAGCGATTAACTCAGAAGCCTACTGTGAAACCCTCCAATGACTTCAACGCGCCATTCAAAAAAAGAGACGGGGAATGCTTTCAGAAAAATTGTTACTGATCCATGACAATGTTCTCCCTCATGTGTCTGTAACACGTCACAAACTTCAACGTCTACGTTGGGAAATTTTTAGTCATCCACCTTACAGCCCTGATTTGGTGCCAAGTGATTATCACTCATTTCCAAAACTTAAGAATTTTTTGGGGCCGAAAACAGTTTGCTAACGATGAGGAACTCCAGAAGGTGTGAAATCATGGCTCAAGTCTTTGGCGGCAAATGAGTACGACATGGATATGGAAAAACTGGTCCCACGTTACAACAAGTGTCTTGAAATCCATGGCAACTATGTAGAAAAGTAGAGGAAGGTTCTATGCATTTGTAAATAAAGTTTTGTCTTGTTATATTTTTTTTATTTGACCATGTCAAAACATTTTTACTTTCTGGATGACCCTAGTATATAATACACGTTATAATAACAGTTTCAGAAGTGTTCTGTAAAAATTTCATCTTCCTTCATGTTCAGAAATAAAATGGTGACACTGTGAAAATCAGTTAATCAATAAAACACATTTTCATAGATGTAAGTCTGCTATGTTTGTCAATGATGAAATTATTAATTTAAAAACATATTTTAATACCAAATCCTGGTTGACTGAAGAAGATTCCAGAATTAGGTATTAAGTTGACCAAGAGTTAATTAGTAAAAACTACAACAAATTAGCACGCTTAAGTAGTGTGCTAAAGAATTGCAACTTCAATCCGGTTAGAAATCTAGATTTCTATCCGACAGGCTCCACAGTATAAATAGGGTGAACATATTTTGCTCATTATAAAATTCTTCACAACTTTCTATTGACAGATGCATATGTGTATTTCCAGATGGCTGCAAAGGGACTCGTTACAACTTGCCTCCTCTGTCAGTGAAATGACTGCCCCTGCTCCCACTCCCATAAGACTTGTCCTCACTTTCAATGACACCTCCAGAATATAAATCTTCATGTACATTTCATGACACAGTAGTAATTCATTGAACAAATTGCACTGAATATGTTAAACCAATTTCTTATTGTGTTTTAAATGAAATAACTAACAATAAAATGTGTTTTAACAACCATCTTTATACAAAATAAAATGTATTCAACCTGTGTCTATGTGAGTCATAAAAATAAGACCTATTATTTTTTATACCAAAACTATGTTCTATAAAAATCATAAATACTATTTAAAGGACTGGAGAGGAAAATCCTAACTTTATAAAGTAATTTTTGGTATCCTAATATATAGTTTATTTATTTCATTAATACCACAATACAGACATTCGCCCAATTACATTGCAGTATTAAAAATACAACGGTAAATATTTTGAGAGTTCATTCGGTATTAGCATTGAACTTTTTTTGCTACGGTCACAGCCTCCCTTCGGCCATCGTCCTCAGACTTACGTGTTATTTTACTTCAAGTTTTATTACATATCATGAAAAGAAAATGCATTTCAAATTTTATTAAAATCAGACTACTCATAAGTCATAACGCTGTTATAGCAAAACTTTTTGGCCGCCATTTTGAAAGGACTCAATGAATTTTCATAATTTTGCCACTTATTGGATATTATTAAAATACATATCTATTTCAAATTTCATGGAAATCGGATGAAATCAACTGTCTTTAGATGATTAAAAACCCTTTTTTTACCAAAACTCTTGCCCCCCAAAAGGGTACTTCAAGTAGCCCAATTTAGCTAGTTAACGAACTTGCCCAAAATATTTACAACATTTGTACTAAATATTTTGAAAATCTAACAAAAAATGCGATTTGTAGAGAGTATACACATATACAGGGTGTCGGTGAACTCTCTGGACATACTTTGTAGACACATTCCTTAGGTCAAAACAAGAATATTTTACCATATAAACAGGGGTCTCCGGCGCTTCGTTGTTTGTCTGTCTGTGTGGATGTGTTTTTTACTAAAATAATTATGACAGTAAAACTACGGAATTGATTTCCACCAAACTTTGGTCAAAAATTTAAAATGCCATTGAGTAATTAGGAAAAAAATATTATTTCATTTAACTTTCAAACTTCAAAATGGCTGCCGTTTAAAATTTCAAAGTTGAATAACTCAAAAACAGTATTTTACAACAAATTTATAAGAACACTTTTAGTGTATTTATTTATCTTTCTAAAATGTATAAACTTTGAAAATCGAATGAGAAATAACAAAGTTATTGTAATTTCTGTCTTACGACCCATGTCCGCCATGTTCCTCTAGTCAGAATGGCGCAACAATGGAAATGACTACATTATTTTGATTCAGGAGTTTGTTAAATTCGTTTGGACATCTCTACAATCAATAATTAGTCTTTCAGTTCTTACCATGCGAAGGTCGTCATTTTGAACAGCTCTTTGAACAAATAAATTACATTTTATGTCCTTTGTTCTGAAAGATAAATGGACAATTTTTAAATAAAAATATTGTTTTACTTATTCAAAACTATCAAATTTTCATAATAAGTAGTAATAACTGTGTCTTCAGAAAACTATTGCTTCAAAATCCTTTTTTTCAAAGCGGTTAGGTTTAGTTTTTTTAGAGAGTAGAGATATTTATAGGAGAACTCGACATTAACTAACTTAATTTACTTTTAATTTTTAGCTAAGATTTTTTAGCTAACTAAGTCAACTAGTTAACCTTTTTTATAAATTCGCATTAGTTTAATTTAATTTGTGGAAATTGCCAATAACTAAAACACTTTAAAATAAAACATTACATTTTTAACTTTTTATTTAATTTTCTATTTAATCTAACAAAACAGAGGACATAAAATGTAATTTATTTAGTCTTGCAAGACCTGTTCAAAATCACGACCTTCGACATGGTAGACATGGAAAGACTAATTATTATTGTATGTAGAGAATGATGTTCAGCAATTTAACAAACTCTGAATCAAAATAATGTAATCAGTTCCATTGTTGTTGCAGTTAGCTGACTGGAGGAACGCATGGTGGGACATGGACCGGTAAGACAGAAATTACTATTACTTTGTTATTTCTCATTCGATTTTTAAAGTTTATACATTTTTAGAAAGGAAAATAAATACACTAAAAGTAGTTGCTCTTATAAATTTGTTGTAAAAGTACTTCGTTTTTAAGTTATTCAACGTTGACATTTTAAACGGCCGCCATTTTGAAATTTGAAGGTTAAATGAAATAATATTTTTTCCCAATTAGAAATGGCATTTTAAATCTTTGAGCAAAGTTTGGTGAAAATCAATTCATTAGTTTTATTTTCATAATTATTTTAGTAAAAAATACATCCAAACAGACAGATGGACAGCAATGGGAGACCCCTGTTTATATGGTAAATATTCTTGTTTTGACCCAAGGAACATGTCTACAAAAGTATGTCCAGAGAGTTCACCGACACCCTGTATACCTACGTGCATAATTATACAGCCTGTTCCAAATTTGATGCTCACAATGGGACTCTTGCAAACTAGACAATTTTCACTTAGGGTCCAAGGAAAAAGCTGCTGTAATTTAAGCCTGTTTGAAAAAGCTGTTCAAAACTTTGTCTTTACCTTAATTAGTTATAATGACATACTGTGTTTTCTGTCAAAAATTTCATTTTAGTCCTGTTCCTGTAAAACAAAAGGTATTTAAATGAAACAAACTGCATTAGTCTTGTTTTAATCTAACTTTTAGTAAACAAATATTGAAAATTTGTTTGAAGCCTGTAAATGACAAATTTGGGGATTAAGTTGAATTTTCTTATGGGAACACAACTTTGTTTTGTATTCTTATGAGAAATAATTTTCTGATTTCTAAGATCAGACACCACACAAGACATACTTTGTTTAAAGATTTGTTTAAACTTTAAAAGTATTAAAATATGATTTTTTTTGACCTCCCCTTGTGGTGGCGCTGGGGAAAGGGATAGGGTTATACACATTGTTTTGCATTAAATAATACTTTTGTTTTACCTCAGGACTAAAAATGCTTTATTGGAAAACAAGTGGTTTTTTCAAACAGGCTTAAATTATTGCACCTTTTCATTTTTATCATATGTGGAAATTGTCTAGTTTGCAAGATCCCCATTGTGAGTACTAAATTTGAAAACAGGCTCTCTAAATATAAATAATTATATTACTAAATAAAGCTTGAAGACAAAATGTTTGACTGAACCGACATAGCTTGCTGATTTAAAGTCACTATTTGACATGTTACATGTTTCGATACAGGATAAACATTCAGATTAAATACTTCTCTAATTTTGAAGGCAGAAATATTAGCCGGATGGTGTAGTGGTGAGCATAACTGTCTGATGCGGAGACCAAGACCAAGTCCCGGGTTCAATCCAAACATTTTCAATCAAAAGTCGCTCTGGATTTTGTTCTTTAGGTAATAAACATATTATATAATAAATCAGGTTTATGCCGTTTACTCAAATTTCAAGTATTCCAGGTTTACTTTGTACCGTTAAAAATTATAGTGGTTTAAACTCCGGTATGCTTTCCAACTATTTTGACTGCACAGCATGAATTAAGCCTCATGTCTGTTTTCTTGCGTTTGATTTCTGGTATAAACAGAGTACAAAAAAAAGTTTGATGCATCGTATTGAGGTTATGTTTACTGACCTCCAAATGTGTAGCAGAAGATAGTTTCATTTTGTTTGATCGCAATCTATCTTATTCCCTGCTTAGTCTTCTCCATTGGTATGAAAGTTTGAAACATTGACACAAACCGGGCAAGAGCATCAGACAACTTGCATAAAGATTTTGCTTACGAGGGACTTGTGCATTCTGCCCAACCTCCCCGATACGGCCAAAAAAGGACTGGAGGCAATATAGAAACTCAAGCGAACTAAAATGTATCCTGCAATTAGACAAGCATAATAAATGCTCTTGGTTACAAGGTTCGAAGCGTTTGTTACTTGTGGATCTCAAAGAAACACTGGTAAAATTAAGCAAATAAAATTTCCTTCAGCATTCAAATCTGTCACAAACTTTTCATCTTCTTCCATCTCCAAATTTTGTGATAACTAACTTTTCGATTCGCTCAATCCTCTTGTAACTTACTGAATTTCTTAAAGTTCATCCATTTGACTCATGTAATTAATTATACAAAACCGTAACAAAGTCCAAACAAAAAAATACTATTAAAACAGTAGGCTACTGGCTGCATTTGTAAACTTGGCTAGCCATATTTTAAATTTTCATAAACAGCCTCCCAGGTGATAAGTTTCCCAGTCCCCTGTGGGGCAAAATTCAGCAAAACCCTTCTGGTACGGGTGCTTTACCAGTCATTGAACAAAATTTTAAGCTTGGATTTAACGCTCCTGCTTAAAAGTGCCACTCTTCCTTAATTCTGATTTGATGAGCATTTCTCTTCAGTGATCCCTCAGCGGTTATTGTAAAACTTGCATCTCAAGTCATTCAAGAACCAGGGTCATTGTAAACGAAATAAAGTTACTGGTGGTATTCAACTCACGCTGTGACAGACAGGGCCAGCTGTAAGTTACTATGTCCACTAAAAAACCGGCTGTTTGTCGCGGAGTTGCAGAAACTCACCCTGATTCTTATTTATGAGTGGCAGTTTCGCTTCCTTTTGTAGGGGTGCTAGTGTTATGTGAAAAGCCGTGATATTATCAGAGACGTTTTAACTGCCTCAATACTGCAACACATCTAAGCGCTCAAAGGAAATAAAGGCTTGTCTAATTCATAGTTCCATTAATGACCTCAAGAGTTAACGCTAGGGGTTTCTTGATTTCCAAATTTAAGGAGTTATTCATTCCAATATTTATTTCCATAATAATAACAAAATGGTTTAATAGCAACATAGTTATTAGTCTTATTACAATTTCAATTGTAGATGTGCATTTGTAAAAATTTCTTGGTAAAAACATCTATGTTTTTGAGACATGTTCAAAAACTTAAAACTGGCAAGTTAATTAGATCGTATTATCTTATTTAGAAAACAAGAAATGAAAAATTACCAGTGAATTGTATATTAAAATGAATTTGTCCAATAAGTATAACGGAATAAACACACTAACAGTCTACAATTTATTGTATTAACACTTTAGTAAAATTTGACTCTCATGTTTATGGAAAATTTTTTTTTCAAATTAAAAATTAAATAAATTTCTTGGTTTAGCTTCATTTTTGGAACAAGGTGCAGGAAGTGGCACAACCCCACCACCGCGCTACCACAGGTAAGTAAGTTTTTAATATTTGTTTACTAAAGTGTAGACTAAAATCAGACTAATGCCGTTTGTATAAAATATTCAGTCAACTTGGAATAAGATGATGGTTTCAATAATTATTACCTTCAATTTTCGTCATATCTGTGACAGTAAATTTGAAACAGGCTCTCTAAATATATAAATAATTATATTACTAAATAAATTTGAAGACAAAAATGTTTTGGACTGAACCGGGACATAGCTTGTTGATTTAAAGTCACTATTTGACAGTTACATGTTTCGGATACAGGATAAACATTCAGATTTAAATACTTCTCTAATTTTGAAGGCAGAAATAGTTGGGCGGATGGTGTAGTGGTGAGCATAACTGCCCGGCGGGAGACCCAGACTCAAGTCCCGGTTCAATCCAAACATTTTTGTCTTCAAAAATCGTTCTGGATTTTGTTCTTTAGTAATAAATTAGCTATTATAGTAATAAATCAGGTTTAAAATGCTAAATATTACATAAAAAAAATTTGTTATAACAAACCTTTCTTCAAAATAGCCTGTGGGATTAAGTTATAGGGTTGTAATGTTTCCCTCAAAAGATTTTCAAGAAAAATGTGCCATTTAAAACAAATAGTAAGTGAAATATGGCCTTTTAAATCTGATTTCTTGCAATCTTTAAACAGGTATTAAAAAACTAGTACAGATAAAAAATGTGTCTTTGTGTCATTGAGTTTGTATTAAAATTCCCTTTCTTTTGAAATGCCACAAAGGGGTTACAATTTAAAAGATTTAGGGGTTTTTGGTCGGGGGGTGGGTGACGCAAAGTATGTCAAATTAAACTTCATAGCCCTATAAAAACATTCCCCAAACCAAAGGGTTTCAAACAATGTTTCCTTTTTCAAAAGTTAAGGTGGGGAGGACATATAAAACTCACCCTGTATATATACATAAGTATATACTTTGTTAACTTAAGTTGTTAAGTTTTGTTTTGTTTTGTAAACAATAGTGAATATTGTATTGATCTGAAAAGCCTAATGTTATTTGGCAAAATATAATCAATTTAAAATTTAAACTATTGTTTTAATAATTTGTAAGAATAGAATAGAATAATTTATTATGTCAGCAAATATTTCATAAAATACATTAACAAGTCAAGTATGCTGAAAGTAATTTTGTTGAAACATAATTTAGTTGAAAAT
>JAHHFQ010000108.1:0-15300 GCA_018831715.1 Matsumurasca onukii | reverse complement strand
ACATAACAATTTAATTAATAAATTGAATCTTTTATCAACAGCTGTTTAATTTCCGTTTTACTAAACGTTTAATTTAAAGAAACAAAACAATACACTGCAGTATTGTTTTGATAATTTGTATTAAAATGGTGCCTTTTTTATATTGCATTTTTGTTCGTAAATGTTGGATTTACCGCTTTAAATGTTGGATTTTGCGCTCTAAATGTTACATGTTTGGCTATTAATGTTGTATTTTCCGCTCTAAATGTTGTGTTTTGGGCCCTAAATGTTGTATTTTGGGCCCTAAATGTGTTATGATTTGGGCTCTAATTGTTGTATTTTGAGCTTTAAATGTTGTACTTTGTCTCTAAAGGTTATGTTTGAGGCCCTAATTGGATTTTTCTAAATGTTATTTTGGACCTAAATGTTGGATTTTAGGCTCTAAATGTTGTACTTTTGTCTCTAAATGTTATGTTTTGGGCCCTAAATGGATTTTGGGTCTAAATGTTGGATTTTGGGCTCTAAATGTTGGATTTTGGGCTCTAAATGTTGGATTTTGGGCCCTATATGTTGGATTTTGGGCTCTAAATGTTGCTATCACAACGTTGTATGAACGTCCGGAACGAGTCCCATATTGGCCAAATACAACGTTGTATGGCCGTTCTCGGAACGTCAATAGCCAAATCAGAACGGCCGGACAACGTTATGATGTTAGGGCTCGACGTTCCGAGAACGTTGTCGGGCCGTTGTTGTGTTTGCTGGGCATGTACGCAAAAGACGACCGTTCAATGAATCTAATGCCACGTTGCATAACAGTAAACTGCCCAAGTCAAAAGTTATGTAGTTTGAAATTAAAGCATATTGTATTTTTTCAACCACGTTAATTTTAATTTTAAATAGACATGTTTCGCCTCAGCATCACCAGTACGAATAAAATAAATAGATACATCTGGAATAGTAATTTTAAATTGTACAGTTGACGAGATGTTTAAAGACAAATATGATTTCTTGAACTAGTTTGCCGTTTTGTATCATGTATGATTTCAAATATTGATTCTATTGTTTGAATGGGTGATATTAAGTATATTTGGGTCTTTCAGTTTGTTAAAATATATTTAGAAGTCCTCTTTACGATCCATAATTTTACCTCCATAAATAATAAACATTTTCCATAATAAACAAATTTCTATGTTTTCTTCAATACTTATATACGTGTGATTATAGGCTACTGCAAGTAGTGTTCAACAAACGATGCCTATTTAAAATTAAAAATTATTGTGGTCAAAAAGTCAAATAGTCTTTCATTTCATAGTAATGAATACCACAAATATAATGGACGTAACATAAAAAAGTTAGTTTCTTTGCTCTCTACAGTTTTCATTTAGCAGTGACCGTATATAGTTTAGTGACCGAGTGTAATGAAGTACCGGGATTTGCGTTTAGAACTGTGTTTGGACTAATGATGGAGTACAATGACTTAAAATTGGGTTTAGTGAGAAAGGTAATGAGCAACTGTTTTAAACAAATTAGAAATTAATTTTCTGTTGCGTGGGCAAAGAAAGTGATGGGCGCGTTTGAACCAGTTGAAGCACGCAAGTGAAAATCAAACAATATCAATATCGCTTAACCTCCAGTAAACAAAAACGTTGTACAGTTTTGCTATATCCCTGAATCACTAAATTTTCTAGATATTAGTCATTAGTAAAATTCGCAAAATGGTGGTTACAGACTATAAAAAATTTCGACTTATTTTGAACTATCTGTATAAGTAGTCGTTTGATACAATCTAAGATTAAAAGAAACTCTTTAAAGGTGACACCGTTTTGATCTCTATTATTGTAATTTGTAAATAAAGATTTTCTCTCTCTCTAGTTTCTTGGTATTCATAATCCTATTAGAGAAGAATAGGGAGCAAAAGTTGGTGAGTTCGTGGTCGGCCCGAGAGAGCCCGCTCAGAAAAGTTGGTGAGTTCGAGGTCGGGATTAACGGGGCAGGTAAAAGTTGGTGAGTTCGTGGCCGCCCGGCGCAACTATGTAGTCCCTCCCTGTCCAGCGGTGCAGTACGACAACAACTGTTTTGCAACACGGAGGTTTTCAATTCAGTCTTTTGTTGAGAATTAAAGTACTTAATACTAGAGCTAATCTTAAATTAAGTTTTGTTAAAAAATAGTAAAATTTCTATTTCTAAAACATCTATTCTAGAATCGTTTCATTATATTTATAGTAAAAACAATCTTTCAACTTTACTTTGACATACTGTATTTACTATAAAATTCAGAGCACTTATTATACCACGGCACAAGGGTTTCAAAGTTTCTGAATTACATTCCACCGTCAGTGTCCATATGAAAAAAACGGACGTAATGCACGCTTTAACCTGCTTTCGTTCACAAATCACAGGATTACGTTCAACCCTTTAAATATAAAGACAAAATTTCAACAAACTGTATTCAGGTATCCAAGAGTTTTAGAAACCCTTCTGTAAAAATTGTATACCAAAACTATTTTTAAAAGTTAATATGCCTGTTACTTGGCTGGCGGGAATATTACATGTAGAGATAATAAAAATGACAAAACAAAATGTCAAGCCTACTATTCAATTCAAAATAAGGCAGGCTTTCCAATCACATATAATTTACACACATTGATTCGTTTGTTTACTTGTGTAGAGATTCCAATAAATTTTATTAGCAAAAATTCTTAGTGGAGTGTGGAGATGGACAGTTCAATGATCTCGGTTCATGGTCGCACTCGTCGCGTTTTTAAATACTCGCGGGCTCGTGACCGCGGGGTCAGTCGTTGGTGACCGTAGCCCGAGGCGCTGGGGTCACGAGCATCTGTGGAAAGGTACATCTTCACGAGCATCTTCCCCTTTTCCTTGTTGTCGGACGTTTTGGTTGGGCTCTTGCCTAAAAAATTTATCTTAAAATTTATTTAAATTTATCTTTTTATTTTTGATTAAATTGAATTACTTACGAGTCCCAACGTTAAATACGAGTTTTGGTTTAATTGGTCTTGTCAGTTTTCTATCTTTCAATTCGGTATAGTTTGTCTCCCTTCAGGAGTAGGCTCGGGAACTTTGGATTGAGATAATCACTGGGATCACTGGCTGTCCAGCACAGGCTAGGGCTTGTCTAATTTAGTTATACCATCTAAGGACAGTTGATTAAAACTATTTAAAAAATTGGAGCACAACATGATTGGTAGATCTTAATTATATTTAGTTTGAAAGGAAGAGCGGTTTGGTGTTTATTCCCTATCGTATGCCCTGTAGTCAGTTAAGCGAGTTACAATTGAGTTACGCCTCTTGCGGTGCTTTTGGGTTTTGCTAAGTGCAGATCCAAATGGATCGTGACACTTTCTTCTTCTGGGACTAGAGAACGGGTGACACCGAAGGGTACACCGGAGGTGCACCGTTTTATAACCCTCAAGTAAGGTGTTCAGTAATAATAACTCACAAATAAATAGAAGTAAACTATCATAGTTCAAACACTCCACTTTAAATTTCCCGCTGAATTAAATTCAAACCTCAAGATAGATAGCAGCACTTCCGTATAAAACTTCCACGCTGATTGGCTCTCAACCTCCTGACCAAAGTTCAGTTTGCTCACCACGCTACCTCAACACTCAGTGCGTACCTACAGACTCATACGTTAGTGTCGCTCACTTACTCTAATTTCTCTACAAACTCTTTTTAATACTCGGGCACGCGTCGGCCGACATTAGTGGCGTGTTTCTCAAGACATCAGTGTTGTGTTACCCAAGATCACACCCCTTGGTCCACCCAGCTTCCAGGAGGGATCGAGGTATTCAACTATACAGTCCACTGCTTCAACCTACGGTAGGCCTATTTATTCATATACCTAACAACTGGTCCAACCACGAGCCGGATCTCCAGCATCTGAAGACTCAGCTAATATAAATTAACTCAATTTTTAAATCTCAAAGGCCTATCCGGAAAATTTGCTCTCAAAGAATTTAAATTTTATTTCATAGTGAAAACAATAATTTTCATATTTAAATAACTGCTGCAGTATTTTGAAACAAAGACATTTAATCTCTAAAGCAAAATATATTTTATTTTGTGTCAGAACTAAAACAAAGTTGAAAGTGTTGCCTTTTACTAAATTCACTAGTAACGATCAAAGTGCTTGTTTGCGCATGAAAACCATCAACCTCATGGCCAGAAACCGTTACTCTCATATTCAAACTTTGACTTCGACCTCAGCAAACAACTTCGGCTGTTTCCGTGTCTCACTTGTACTTTCAACATTGCCTCCACCTCCACGACCTTTGTGATTTCGCCTCGGTTGTTGACAGCTGATCCTGAATATTGTTATCTACTGTCAGTTCTCTAGTGGTTATTTGATTCACTATAAACACTTGCTCAAATCGTATAATGAACAATTGCTCTCAATAATTAAAGCACTTTTTAAAGTCACTTAAAAGGACTCAGCTTATTAAAAGGAAGCTTATAATTTTATTTTTATTTCTCTCGAGATAAGTGATTCTCAATACTTTGTTTATAATTTTCTCCAAATAAGTGACTGTTCTGCTGCAATTAAGTGTTATTACATCAAGGATCTACAGTGTTTAATACTCTTACATTGACTGTGTAATTTATAACGTGCATATTTACGAACAATATTAATTTATTGCTATTTCATTCTCATTGTGTGCTCACGCTGTTACTCAACAGTAATTTTGAAGTGTGTTTTATGGTGTTATCTCAAGATCTCTAATTTAATCACAATGAAGTTTCAAACATTCCTACGGTCAGCAAACCTAATCAAGGCGCGTCTCAGCAAAGTTCAGACATTAGTAGACGGTATTATAAGCTCGGAATCTCCTCTTGAAGCGGTCGAACATCAACGACTTCAGGTCTTCGAAGCTGAAATAAAACTTAAAAAGGCGGAATTTGAAAGGCAAATTAAAAAACTGCTCGACTCCTCTGACATAGGCGCTGAATATGACGAAAACACTGTTATTCAAAAACAAGACGAAATAGAGGATTTTTACGTCAACATAGAAAGTAAAATTAAAGCTGCGGTTACGAAGCTTGACCTTGACACTAGTTCTGTGCATTCCCACTCCTCTGCTGATAGCACCCTGCTCAAAACCTCTCAGTTCGCTTGCCTAAAATCGAACTCAAGCATTTTAATGGCGATCCCCAGGCATGGATATCGTTCATTAATCTCTTTGACACCACTATTCACACCAACTCTTCTCTTGCTCCTATAGCCAGTTCCTTGCTCGGCACTCTCTCAGGCGAAGCCCTTAACTTAATAAATCTGCCGCTCTCAGATGCAAACTACACTATTGCATACACTACTCTGCGTGATCGCTACCATTCTACACGTAGGCTGACCTCTCTTCACATCAATAAAATTATTGATTTGCCTGCGGTGTCCTCCTCTCTATCAAACCTCTGAGATTGTTTTTAAACACATTCAATAGAAAACTCTCAAGCTCTCAAAGCTTTAAACTGTGACATATCTGCAGAAAACCCCCTTGCTACCTTACTTTGAGAAAGCTAGACTCAGAACTTAGGAACAAATATGAATCATCTCGCACAGAATCTCAAAACTTTCCAAAAGTCTGTGAAATTATAAAATTTCTACTCGACTATTGTGCTCATGCCGAAGATGCGTATCTTCACACCAGCGCGTCTGAACCCAGGGCTAATAGGTCCTTTCCTCAAACCACCATGGTACCAAAACCAGCCTTTAAACCTCCTGCTCGCTCTTTAGCGTTAGTCACAACTGACACTCCACGTGAGATACCATGTTTTTTCTGCTCCAAAACTGACCATAAAATATATGCATGCCCTCAGTTTAAAGAAAAAACGGCTCAAGAAAGATTTGAAATAGTTAAAACTAATAAACGGTGCGTGTCCTGCTTAGGAAATCACGAAGTAAAGTTTTGTAAATCCAAGCACACATGTGTGAAATGTAATAGTAGACATCACACACTGCTGCACTTTGACACTCAAGCCAAAGCGCCAAAAGCTCATCAAGCTCTACCGTCACCTCAAACAAATTCAGATTTCGTTGGAGTTTCAACCAACTTCTCCCCTCAAATCCACTCTGTGCTACTAGCTACAGTACTTGTAAAACTTGTCACAGCTGACGGACATATGCAAGTTTTCGTTGCCTAATTGATTCTTGCTCACAATGTAATTTTATTACCGAGCACGCTGCTCAGCTACTTGGCGTTAAGCGTCATAGCTCAAATATGAAAATAAGCGGAATCGCTACCGCTTTTACTTCCTCAAAGGGTGTTTGCCACTTAAACATTGAATCCTTGGGCGGAAAAGTTGTTGCCGAAAACCAACCTATGTTGATTTTAGACAAAATCACAACGGACCTGCGAGTTCCCCTTTCTCCTGAAGTTTTCGAAAGAGTAAAATGTTCCCCTCTGGCTGATCCTACTTTCCATGTACCCGGACCGATTGATGTGTTGATTGGCGGATCTATCTTTCCTTTCATATTCACCGGGGAAAGACACTGCTTAGGCCCAAACATGCCGATAGTAATGGGTACTGAGTTTGGCTACACACTCATGGGCGCTGCTCCTTGCTATAATGCACTTGATAACTCAGAACATGTAACTCATCTCACCACGCTACTAACTCTCGACTTTGATCTCCGGCGCTGCAAAACTTTTGCTGCAAGAAGAACCCCCCTCACACTCTAAAATTACCCAAGAGGATATGCTCTGTGAAGAACATTTTTGTAGCACATACTCCCGCGCTCCTTCTGGGCGCTATTGTGTCCGACTCCCATTCAAGCCAAGCCACCCTCCCTTAGGGGATTCCATGCAAACTGCTAAACAACGGTTCACCTCTCTAGAAACGCGATTTAAATCGCAGCCTGAATTTAAAACGCTTACGTTAAATTTATGGCAGACTATCTCGAGGCAGGGCACATGCAACTTTGCACAACAATACCCGAAGTTCACTATGCAATTCCTCATCACGGAGTTCTTAAAGAATCCAGCTCTACCACTAAGCTCAGGACAGTTTTGACGCCTCTAGTAAAACTACCACGAAAGTTTCTCTAAATGAAATCCTGCTGACAGGCCCTAAACTCCAAGAAAATATTTTGACATTATTTTCAACTTCAGACGGCATAACGTAGTAGTTACCTGTGACATTCGACAAATGTATCGGCAAATAACCGTGCACAATGGTGATACTAAGTACCAGCTTATTTTATGGCGTACTGACCCTCTCAACCCCTCGCTGTTTACTCGTTGTCAACCGTAACATACGGTCTCAGCTCATCTGCATTTTGGCACTACGAACCCTCAAACAGCTAGCAGGATGAAAAGGAATTTTTCCAATGCCTCCTCCGTGTTATTACACAACACTTATGTGGATGACGTCATTTTGGCGAAGAATCTGAAGAAAGCATTAAATCTTAAAGCTGAAATCGTCGCGCTCCTTCAAAGGGATGTTTTGAACTGCGCAAATGGACATCTAACTCTTCAAAACTACTAGGCACTATTCCACAGGAGCACTGTGAAGTCCCAAAATTCATACAGCGTTCAGATCAACCTTACTACAGTGTGCTAGGTATATTCTGGTCCTCAGCTATAGATTGCTTCTCTTTTGACTTTAAATTGTCAGACTCTCCTCCTCAACTAAAAGACATGTGCTGTCAATAATAGCTAAAATTAGCTACGACCCATGTGGATTTCTTTCACCCATAACTATGTGGGCGAAAACATTCATGCAGATGTTATGGGCTAAGGGCTATGATTGGGATGATAAACTATCTGATGAAATATTAGAAAATTGGAATAGTTTCACCGCTCAACTAAGCACTGTCTCAGATTTGAAAATACCCCGCTCTTTGAATCTAAACCCCAATAGTATAGTTCAAATCCATGGTTTCAGTGACTCCTCTGAGAGAGGATACTCCGCAGTTGTGTATTTACGCTTAGTCAATGAAAATGAAATGGTTCATATTCACCAACTAATCTCGAAAACGCGTGTAGCGCCATTGAAGCAAATAACTCTACCTCGGCTAGAGCTATGCGGTAGCCACCTCTTATCTAAACTGATAAGCTATTGCATATCACTCCTCACCCCACTATACTCTGTGGAGCGTGTATACGCTTGGTGTGATTCCACAATCGTATTGAACTGGTTACAGACCCCACCATACAAGTTAAAAACCTTTGTTGCGAATCGGATTGCAGAAATCCAAGAAATCGTCCCTCTCATTTGGTCTCATATAAGTGGCCCAGAAAATCCAGCGGATTGCGCCTCAAGAGGTATAATGCCATCAGAGCTCAAGGATCACCCATGGTGGTACGGACCACCATGGCTCAAGCCACCTTGCAAGTGGCCTCAAACTAGTTTTGTCCCTATCACCCCTAACTCTATCACTGAAGACTCCCACGATTATTTCGAAGAGACAAAGCCTGATGGTGGACTCACCATGGTGATAACAAATCAAGACCCAATTTACTGCACAAGTTCTCTTCTTGGACCAAAATTGTCAGAGTTCTCGCCTATATGTTGGTTCATTAAAAACACTAGAAACTCAACAAAGTCTAGAGATTTCCTCACCGTTCAAGAATTAAATGCTTCCACTTTGAAAATCTTTAAATTGCTACAAGAATCATGCTTTAAAGAAGAACTCCACTGTCTAAAGGCTTCACGACCTTGCTCCAAGCGCCTACAGAGGCTCTCCCCTTTCTCGACGAAATCATAAGAGTGGGTGGTAGGCTGAAACACTCAGCTCTACACTTCAATGCTAAACACCCTATCGTCTTACCGAAAAACCATCTCGTCAATCTACTTGTGGATTACTACCACCTCAAATACCTCCATGCGCCACCTCAACTACTCCAGTCTCACTTGGCTCAAGATGTATGGATCAATTTATTTGTAAATAAATCTAAATGCAATTACATTAGTTTTGTCTTAGAAATAACAATAATGAACCACCTAGTGTATTAATGGACGATGATTTTTGATGTGTGCAAAGTCTACACAAAATTCCTTGGGCTGCACATAGATCAAGCTGACCTGGGATTTCAAATCGAGCATGTTTGTACTGTAATGTTTTTCACGGGTACGAATAATAAGGCGTCAGTCTTTGTTAACTCACTATTTATTTACACAGTCTAGTTGTAATTACACTAATATTAAACGCAATTAATAATTCACTTTAATGGCTACAAACTATTACACAATGTACAGTTCCTTATTCCACTATTTGCACTTCACAGTCTATTCACTCCGGCGCGATTCCGTTCACTCACGTGTTCTCGTAACTCTTCAGTCGAATCCAACGGTGGGTCGATGCCTCGAAGATCACTCGCAGCCGACGTTTGCAGCAGGCACAATGAATCACTGACACCGAGAATTCACACTGACACTATTCACGCACAGGGCTGTGACCCTGTTTGTTCACACAGCATTCACTAGGTGCGCGGACCTTCTTACAGTCTTACACTGGACTATTCGTTCCAGAGAACGCGGCCCCGGTCGTTCACATTCATTCACCCGGAACTGACTACTCGAGCTCCTGAGGAGGTATATATGAGCCGGTGGAATTTGCTAGAAGGTTTAGTGGGGCTCTTCCAGATCGAGAGGTCTAGTAAACAAGTCGAGAAATTGGTCAACGCCCGCGGTGAATAGGCACAGGCACCGGGGTGGCGGCCGCTTCAGGAAGGCCTCTATCCATCCGTGAATCGATGCGCCATCCAAGCGGTCCCCGCGAGACCCATGTCCGCACATTACCCCCTCTCCAAGCCTGTTCTGTCCCAGAACAGGAAGATCTACTGGTTTTTGAGGTCCAGGCTGATCGGATGCAGCGATGTCTTCCTGCCTCAAAGCCTGGTCGAAAATGCACACTAGAACCTCTATTGCCGTTGTTCTTGAATACGTCTTCGATCATGCTCCTCACTCTCGACCACTCAAGTCCGTCAGAGACCCACGCGGTAACTGGCAGTTCCGGATCCCCAATCGAATCATGGTCTGGCGCAGGTCAATCAAACCTTTTAACCGACTCGTAGTTGGCTTCCATGAGACCATTGCTTCGTCACCAGGTAGAACAGGTGTTGATGGCCATTGTAATGTCCTTCCTACAGCCGGGTCCTGGCATCTCAGTTCTTCCACACGCCCGAACTTGCTCTAAATACGGGCGATTCCTCTTGACATGTTCAAATCTTGGGCAACACAGTTGGCGAGCGCATACTCTGTGGAACTTCGAAGAGATCTCTGTAGACGATCCTGCTTACTCCTGATGACGACTGTTCCTTGAAGGTTCCTCGTCGTTGATTGACGTTTCTCCCGGCATACGATATCTGACCTCCTGTATTGAAGCTTATTCTCTGATTTGAAAGGCGCCAGCCGATTGATGTGGACAACCCGAGGTTTCCCATGCGTTGGCTTCTAATTCTGTAGATCAAATCGTTGATCCGGGTGACAACTTCATACGGACCGTCCTTAGTTTCCTGAAGGTTCGGAGTAGCTGGCGGTTCCTGGGATTGTTCAACCACACCAGGTCTCCAGCGTTGTAAGCCCTTTTTCCGCTCTGACGTCGTAGCATTCTGTCATCCGTTCACTGGGTTGCAGGCTGGGTCTGACTTGTAGACATCTTTGCCCGTTTCTCAACATGTGGCACATGATAATCTCGGCCAAATCCTCATCTGGCTTACGACCAATCTGCATTTCAGACTTCAAAATGGCGTCTTCCTTTCCGTTCCTACAGCAGTGTCTTGTCTCGCCATTGGTCATCCTCAATTGTGATTCTTCGCACACGCGATTCTTCGTGGCTCCTCCTTCGACGGTTGATTTCGTGGTACAGGGTCCACGGGTAAACTCCTCTTCTTGGTTGCCTCAGTTTACTACAGTTACAGCAGCGCAACTCCGTCTCCAAACCGATTAACGCATCGACAACCTTTTGAACCAGATCATCCAGGGTCCATTGCTGTCCTGCTCTCTGCCATTGGCGTGACAGCGAACTCTAGAGCTTGGGTAAGCGCCTCGCTCAATGGACGGGACAGTTTAACTGCTTGCTGCGTCTCAGGTTCCCGTATACCGTCGATGAACCAGTCCTTGGACAACCGCTCATAGACCTCTTCCGGCAAGGCGGGGTAGGCGCTTCGTACAAGTCGGACAATATCCGCCTCAAACTCTGGGGATTCATTTGGCTGCTGGCATCGGTCCCTCAACTGCGAGCGATACACCTGTTCCGAACCGCCGCCTCCAGTCTCCTCCTGATAAGCTCGTCATAGTTCAGGCGGTCCACAACTGGGATCGAATGAAGGACGCCTAAAGCATCGCCCCGTAGCGAAAGGCTCAACACAGACGCCTTAGCCGCAGCCGTCCACTGATGTACTCGTGCCGCTGTTTCGAACAGCGTAAAATACTCCTCCCAAGGTGTCTTGCCGTCAAATGGGGCAAGCTTGTTGCAGGGAAGGCGCACACTTTACCGGCTCGGTGATCTCCGCTGAATATCCTGTAGTCTGGCTTGTTAGCAATTTAGGTTCAGTCCTCTCAGCATCTCTCGTACTCGATTCTAAACACTCAATGCGCTTCGTAGCTTCTTCTAATTTTTTTTCTAATTCGGTTTTGACTTGTTCAACATCCTGTTTAAATTTTTCCTCCAAGTTTTTAGAGCTCTCTTTAAGTTCATCCAAAAATTGATTTTCCAATGTTTTTGTTGTCTCTTTAAGCTCCTCTAATATTTTTGAATTTTCATTAAATTTGTCTTCTAAAGCTTTAGAATTTTCACTGAATTTTACTTCTCTTGAGGTTTCTAATAATTTATCTTCTAAAGTTTTTGAATTTTCTAATAATTTGTCTTCTAAGGCATTTGAGTTACTTAACAACTTTCCTCTAAGGCCTGTGAATTTGCCAATATTTTTCTTCCAACGACCTTGAACTTTCCTTACTCTCTAATAACTTACCGAGATCAGCTGAGCCTCGGGATATTTCAAACAGAGGGCTGTCCGGATCGCCTCCTTCCTCTAAGACTGCCGCTCTTAATCTTTCCTGTAGCTGTGTCTTGCAAAGTATCTAGTTCTCGCTCTTCAAGTTCACTTTTAAGTTCCACTACTTTGAGTTCACTAATTTCACAAACTTAGTTGTAGCCATTTTTTTTTTTATGTAAATAAACAAAGTTTCACTAACTGAATCGCCTTATCCCTTCTGACACCAAATGTAATGTTTTTCACGGGTACGAATAATACGTCAGTCTTTAACTCACTATTTATTTACACAGTCTAGTTGTAATTACACTAATATTAAACGCAATTAATAATTCACTTTAATGGCTACAAACTATTACACAATGTACAGTTCCTTATTCCACTATTTGCACTTCACACAGTCTATTCACACTCCGGCGCGAAGTCCGTTCACTCACGTGTTCTCGTAGCACTCTTCAGTCGGGAATCCAACGGTGGGTCGATGCCTCGAAGATCACTCGCAGCCGACGTTTGCAGCAGGCACAATGAAGATCACTGACACCGAGAATTCACACTGACACTATTCACGCACAAGTTCACACTGTTTGTTCACACAGCACCACTTCATGCGCGGACCTTCTTACACAGTCACACTGGACTATTCGTTCACAAGGGAACTGGCCCCGATTCGTTCACATTCATTCACTGCCCGGTGACTACTCGAGCTCCTGAGGAGGGCTATATATGAGCCGGTGGATTTGCTAGAAGGTTTAAAAGTGGGGCTCTTTCCAGATGTTTCGAGAGAGGTCTAGTAAACAAGTCGCTCGAAATTAGGTCAACGCCCGCGGTGAATAGACAGGCACCGAGGGTGGCGGCCGCTTCCAGGAAGGCCTCTAAATACGCCCGTGAATCGATGCGCCATCCAAGCGGTCCCCGCGAGACCCAATGTCCGCTACAGTACCAAGGTTACTTGGTATTATGCTCTACAGAGTCTCAGAAAGTTTTGCTCAGAGGATGTGTTAAGAACCGCTTACTTTGGCCTAATTCATCCTCACCTTTCTATGGAATTCAAATTTGGGGTAGCTGTGCTCATTACAAATTAGAAAACTGTTTATACTCAAAAGAGCAATTCGCATTATTAAAAGACTAAAAGTAGAGATTCTTGTAAGAATGCATTCGGAGAACTAAATTTGTTGACTTTACCTTGCCTCTACTTGTTTGAAACAGCTTTATTTTGCCGATCGAAGTGTAACCCGACGAAAGGCATAAATATACATGATCATAACACTAGAGGTAAAGATGAACTGAGAATTCAGCAACACCGAACTCTTGCCTTTGAACATTTGCCAATGCGTTTTGGAGTCAAAATTATTAACAAACTCCCAAAAAATATAAAAACCATAAGTGTTTTTCAAAGTTTAAACAACAATTAAAGAAATTTTTTATGGTGAAACAATTTTATTCAATTGAGGAGTTTTTATCAAGTTGTTGTGAAGAATAATATTTAGGCTGATTAAAGTCAACACCCTACAATTAACAAACTCGACCCTTGTTTAGGCCTACAATTAACACAATTTCACTTTATAAAATATGTCTTAAGTTCTGATGTCGTATTAAGTTTTTAATTGATTCTTTTTTTGCTTAATTTGTATCATACCATCCATACTTGTCATCCATAAATTTGTATTAATGTAATTCATTCCATTATTCATGAACTGTATTCAATCCATTATCATGTCGTTTCATATCCATATTAATAAATATATCAATTTGGCACTTATTTGTTTCAAAATTTTTAGTTAGTAGTCAACACGTGCAATAACATTGTAAAATTTGTTTTATTTTGCATGTTAGTAAATAAATAAATAAATCTTATCCGCTAGAAGCTTAATTCGCTCCCGCATTCATCAGTGTACATGCTTTCGCTCCAAACCAAACAATGTTAATGTCAGACTTGCCTCAAACTCGCATAACACCATCAAGGCCATTTTTAACACGGGCGTTGACTTCACAGGATTTTTCATGGCTAAAGCGCACACACTAAGAAGTGTGCGAGTTTTCAAACTCTATGTATGCATATTCGTATGTTTTGCCACAAAGGCAGTTCACTTAGAAACCGTGACTGACCTATCCGCGGATGCCTTCGTCGCAGCACTCTCTCGCTTCATCTCCCGTCGTGGTATCTGTAAAACAATGTACAGTGATAACGCAACGAATTTTGTCGGCACCAGCAACCGTCTCTCTACAATCACTGCAACTCCATTCTTCTCAACGAAAAATGACCGCAAGAAAATATTGGATTTTTCCTCTCAACACTCCATTGACTTCAAGTTTAACCCTCCAGCTGCACCCCACCAAGGCGGCCTCTGGGAAGCTGCAGTGAAGAGCTTCAAGTACCTACGCGCCGAGTCATCGGAGACACCATCCTGACACTGGAAGAGTTTAACACCGTCACCGCAAAGATTGAAGCCATTTTAAACTCCAGACCTCTGGTCCCTCTTTCTGCAGACCCAGCTGATCTCACAGCGTTAACGCCAGGGCACTTTCTGATCGGCGCTCCTCTAACCGCCCTTCCCGAAGAAAACTTTGAGGACATCCCCCTAGGTCGACTCAGAATGGCACCGCCTTCAAGCAATAACTCAACAGATGTGGAAAAGATGGAGCAAGGATTATTTGCACACGCTCAACAAAAGTTTAAATGGATGACACCAGTGGAAAACCTAAAGGTCGGCGACTTGGTCATCGTCGAAGATGCTCAAACCTCTCCTCTCTCCTGGCCACTCGCTAGGATCATATCAATCCATCCTGGATCCGACGGCGTCGTCAGGGTCGTCACTCTCCGCTCCAAGAATGGAACTATCACTCGTCCTGCTGTCAAGGTGTTCCCTTTGCCAGTGGGAGACAACCAGAACTAAACTATTTTTTCCCTCCCCCCTCTCAGCTCAACTGATCGCTTACAAACTCAAATTTTACTCCAAAACCTTTTACCACTTTTTATTGTTTTTTGTTTTTGAACCTGTTTGGTTCAAGGGGGGCAGGATGTTCAGTAATAATAACTCACAAATAAATAGAAGTAAACTATCATAGTTCAAACACTCCACTTTAAATTTCCCGCTGAATTAAATTCAAACCTCAAGATAGATAGCAGCACTTCCGTATAAAACTTCTACGCTGATTGGCTCTCAACCTCCTGACCAAAGTTCAGTTTGCTCACCACGCTACCTCAACACTCAGTGCGTACCTACAGACTCATACGTTAGTGTCGCTCACTTACTCTAATTTCTCTACAAACTCTTTTTAATACTCGGGCACGCGTCGGCCGACATTAGTGGCGTGTTTCTCAAGACATCAGTGTTGTGTTACCAAGATCACACCCCTTGGTCCACCCAGC
>JAHHFQ010000107.1:0-15353 GCA_018831715.1 Matsumurasca onukii | reverse complement strand
CTCTGGTGAACAGAGCGACCACGCCGCCGCCTGATACAAGAACAGACGCGACGTGGGTTTTAGATTTAAGTTTGGTTTTGATTAACTACATGCTGCTCTAACGAGATGCGAAGAAAGTAAAGTCGACCGGGACAGAGATTCGCATTATCCGAGCAAGGCTATTTCCTGTTTTCTATTTCAATTTTGTTAGGGGCACAGGAGTCTGGGTTAGCTCTTTAGTTTGAAGTGAGGGAAATTTATTGATCTTTTCGACAGTTTAAAACTTTCTCAAAATATTTACCAAGTTCTGTACAAATTTTTTTATTATTAAGGGCCAGGTTTCTGTTTGTCTTTTTAGCATAGACTATGGGGTTGATAACCATTTTGTTTAGTTTTGACGGTTTGAAAACGTTTCTTGTATTGTTTTTTTGAAAGTTTTTTCCAATCTCTGACTTATTCTGTTCGTAACTCTCTCTCTCTCTTTGTCTTTCTTATTAATTTGGTAGTTGCTCTTTGACATTTAAAATTCTTTGTGCGTCTGGTCTGTTTTATGACTAATCCATTTCTTAAACGCGTCACGTCTTGGTTTTTCTGCCCCTTCTTAGTCATTATTCCACCATGGATGTTTGCGTTTTCTTCGTAAAGGCAGCAAATTTTGAGCTGTGCTAATGATTTTGTCTTTTAAGTCTCAAAATGTTCTGCCTCCTTTCCCCATGTTCTGATGTAAATGTTGGACCTAGTTAGATGTAGCAAATTTGGGGATCTGAAAGTTATTCCTAAGGTGTTTCCCAAGTCTCTGTTTTAGTTTTATCCCAGTAAGGTAGTGATGCGAGTCAATGTTAAAACCCTTTCGAACTTGTACGTTCATAATGTCCCATGTAGTAAGGATATGATATCGCTACATGGTCGATTTGAAATTCGCCGAGAAAGAATTGGGGCACCGCCAGGTTTTTTTTTATAGGACGATTTGTTGAAGTGTGTTGACATTATTTTAAGATTAAATGTTCTGCATGTTTCAAGCAATGTCTGACCGTTTCTTTTTCTCCATTTGTGACCCAGAAAATCTCCGATAGTTTTCCTAAATTATTTTGTTTTTACCTAACTGGGCATTAAAATTACTCATCAACATTTAACGTGGCCATAACGGATTCCTGATATTGTGTTTTCCAGGTTTCCCATGTTTCGTCCATCTTATCAGGATCCGAACTATTGTCCTGGTGTACTGGCATGTGTACATTTATTAGAGTGTACATCTTATTAACACACCTAACATTATTGCAATATTCTTTTATTTAAAGAAGACACATCCGTTACCGAGTTTAAGATGTTTCTTGATATAGCAAACGCAAACCGCCAAATGTAGTAGAATTATTTTATTAGTCTGGCTTTAAATAGTCGGTATTTACCAAAGTCCATAGCACTTTGTCTGTCAGTCTTGTTTCCTGAAGTGCAAAACCTGGAACGTATTGTTCTAACGTTCCTAGTTCGCAAAGTTTACCTGGTTGTAAAAGTGCTTGTATGTTAAATGTTCCAAAAAATGTCTTAGTTTTTGTTGTTTCGGCCGGAGGATCGATTAAACACTGGGGTAATTGTATTGTTGTCAACTTGCGTCATAGTACTTTAAATCATTTGAGTTGAGTCCTAGAACTCCGCTTTTTATAAGACTGAGGTGTTCGTTCCAGAATCGAATTGCAGCCGCAACTCTAATGAACAGACGCTGACCACGTTGCCATCTGATACAAGTACAGACGCGACTTGGGTTTTGAGATTTAAGTTTGGTTTTATATTTTCTTTCATTATTGATCCCACGAGATGCGGAAAAGTAAGGTCGATCCGGACAGAGATTTGCATTATCCTGGCAATGCTAGTTGGAACCGGAGGTAACCAGGTATGCGGAGCACACTGTTAGACTGAGCTATTTTACTGGTGCTCAGCTAGGCTGATTCTCGGCACGTTTCGGTTAAAATTGTAAAATTCTCTAAAATGTTAAGACAAATACATTTAAATTATTTTATTTTCTTTATGTTGAAGAAAAACTTTTATTATAATATCAATCAGTTGTTTATAATTTGTTATAAATAAAATTAAATTGTTTTTTACTTACACGCTATGTCACTAACAAAAAAGTTGTATTTTTCCTTTAACATCAATGTTTATACGCGTTATTTTTTAAAATACGTTAATTTTTTTATTTCAATCTTACTTATTGTGTTAAGGGAATTTCTATAAAAAATTTTAAGAATAATAAAAAGCAGTTTATACAGGTAACAGCAAGATTGTGTAAATTTATAAAATTTGAATTTCATGAAGGGAATCGAAGTTTATTTAAAACTATTACCCGAAAGCGTTTGACCGAAAAATTCCTTAAATAAGATCATTATAGCTAGAAAATTTAAAGTTTGTGTGATAACACATTGATTCTTTGAGCTAGCGAGGAAGCAAAGTTATAAAACAACGCGATCATACATGAATTTCAATAATGTTTGAACCAAGACGTATTTCCTTTATAAATTGTCGCTTTTTAATGTATTTACAAAAGTTCATACCGTGTAAGTGCATTCTTTTGTATAATGTCTCTGCAATCATTAAACACTCTTTTAATATTTTCTGTATCAACCGCACAAGTGAAATGCGGATAGCAATAATGTTTACCGTTCTCCACTAGCCGTTGATATTCTCTGAAAATAAATTAACAAAATAGCTTTAATTTTTATATTTATTTAGCTGTCACACATATATATATATATATATATATATATATATATATATATATATATATATATATATAATAAATATTTATTATATATATATACACCTATATATATATATATATATATATATATATATATATATATATATTTATATTTATATATACATATATATATATACATAAATAAACATTAATACATACATCATATATGAAAGATGTGCATACATTAACATATACATATATGTTTATATATTAAGTTATCATTGACCACGCTTATGTATAAATATCATTATAGTCATATATTTAACTATACTCAATTGGACAAGTATTAATGCAAACTAATTTTTGAATTTGTCTTGTTGTTACTTTTCGATTTAGATTCAAATGGATTCAGAACGGCTAACGGAAGAAACTTGCTGCATTTATCCTTAAATAACACACTCCGCCCAGATGGAATTTGAACACCATGGTCCACGCTTTCTGCTTGCCGGGCAGACATTCTAACACTTAAACTACCGAGCAGTATGTTTTAGAGGTTGAATGCATGTCTATATATGTTCAATCTTTTGCCTTGACATGCATTCAACATTAGACAGTTGCAGGTTCGTGTAGGTGGTAAACACGTTTCGATAAAAACTAGAAGCCACCAGTTCTATCCTGGGTTCTGCGTAGTGTGTATGCGTGTGTGTCTGTGTTTTTTTTTTGTTCACTTTCACCATGATGTGCATGATGTGAGATGCATGTTCAATTTTCCAAAAGACGACTCTAATGATTTACAGCAACTAAAATTATAAGATGAAATTACTTGTTCCACTGCTACTATTTACTGAATCAGTATCGGTTGTCAGATGTATGCGAGTTACTGTAAAAGCATAGTTTATCACGCTGAGAGCTTATCTTGCTGAAGGAGGGGTGGAGAGACAGCAATAATTCGATTGGTCAAAACTAACTGAAGAAAATAATAACTATCATTTGGCTATTTTGACATACTCTTATATACGCCTAGGTTACAAGTAAAACCCGCTGCTAAAAAGAGTGGGCAGCCTTAGCTTTGATATTGCAATTTGAATAATGGATTCGAACATTTGTTTGACAGTTGCAAATTGGTGTAGGTGGTAAACACATTTCTATAGCAACAAGAAGCCGTCAATTCTCTCCTGGGACTTACTAAAAAATTATTTTTAATTTCATCATTATGTGCAGTTTCTTTGAGATGCATGTTTAATTTTCAAAAGAAGACTCTTACCACACCAGACTGCAACAACAATATAAGAGGAAGTTACTAGTTCTACCAATACTATTTACTGAATCAGTACCGGTGTTCAGGTGTGCAGTGACTGTAAACATGGTATGTAAAGCTGAGATGATCTTGCCGAAGGGGAGTGGAGAGACAGCAATAATTTGATATGTCAAACCAAACTGAAAAAAATAATAATATCTATTAATAATAACTGAGAATTGCGGAACACAAGGTATAAATTTGCATTTTGGATGCTGGATTTGAAGATTTGCTTGATAGTTGTAAGTGGTGTAGGTGATGAACACATTTCGATAGAAACAAGAAGTCGCCACCAATTCTATCCTGAACCTGGAAGTATTATTTTTTAATAACAACATGATGTGCAGTTTCTTTCAGATGCACGTTTAATTTTCAGAAAGGGCTCTAATGATGAACTGTAACCACAACATAAGATGAAATCGCTTGTTCCTCAACTTCTATTCACTGAATCAGTACCGGTGTTCAGATGTATGCGAGTGACTGTACACATGGTCCATAAAGCTGAGAGCTGATCTTGCCGAGAAGGAGTGGAGAGACAGCAATAATTTAGCTGCCCCAGTGCAACTACAGTTTTGAGTTATTCGAAGTTAAAGATTTTTTGATCCTTTAATTTTAGTTTTAACTGCTATTTAATTTATCATTGACATGATACAAATTATCTCTTGAGCATAAATTTATGGACTACACATAACTAAAACACATTATTTTGCTAAGTTTCACTAACAATTTCAAATAAATTAAGAAATGGTTGTATTTTGAGTTGTTACACTTTAGCATTGATTTTTCAGACATAATTATGATAATGTGATAGTGTTTTTGTTTTGTTACCGTATTGCACTACATTTTGCATTGCATATTTTCATATTACTTTCTTTCAAATAACTTTTTTACAATAGTTCATTATCTGAATCAACTTCAGAATTCCCAGGAGATTTGTAGTTTTAAAATCTCAAAAACTGATGGTATGGCCTTGGAATAAAGTTTTCCTTGCATAAACTCAACAGATCTGCTTTCTTCGCACATGATATCCCCGGTGGGTTTAACTACGCCAATTCTACACTATTTTCACTACTTGCAAGAGAGTTTGGAAGTATTCTTTGTTTCTCCTAGATGAAGTTTCTCCTGACAGTGTGTTGAGAGGTCGCTTGGAATTACTTCAACAGAACCATCTTTTTTAACAACTTTATCATTTTGGTTGAAAGACAGCATGTCATGTTGTTCATATGAGGTTTTATAAAAGATGGTGTTAGGCGTATTTTTTCTTACCTCAAAACCTTTACATTAGCCCATACTATTTTGTTCCAATGATCGATTATTGAAAGTTTTTCCTTGTATTCCAGGGTACTTTTCCAGCTTATAACATCGTTTGTGCCCATTTCTTGTACAACAAATGAATTTTTACCCTTATGGGCAACCTGTGCCACGGCAACAAGCTGGTTCGGTACATTAAGGGGCGTCTTTTGTCGCTAGGCTTAACTGCTTTTATGAGTGAATGCATGACATCCCTTCATATTGAGTATGCCCTACTATGAGATACTTGTAGGTGATACTTGAGATATCCAATGTTTGAACAACATGTAAAACATAGTAAGCAAAACCTGGTGTTTGTTTTGGCCACTGAAATTGCCTGAGTAAAATATCACTTGTTTACCCGATCCACTGTAATACTCTTTAAGTAGACGTACGCAAACGATGCTATTTCTATCGATCCACGCCTCGCACAACCCTCATGAAATGTAACAGTAGCCCTACTTTTGATGTGTCATAAATTGTAAAATCAAAGGCATTCAGTTTCCTTTTATAGTAAAATGTGGAGACATGGTTTTTGGAAATTGCACAGCTTGCAAATCAAAACAGAACACCGCGACTTTGAAATTTCTTTCTACTCAATTTTTATCACTTTTCTTCTCCTCACGCAATAAGTTTTTTCCTTTAAATGTCAATCCATTTCTTCTTGAATCTTAATCTTTTCTTCTTCTGAAGAGTTCTTGTAACTTTCACAAAACGAACATTGATCTTCCTTTGGCATAAAACCCAATGTTAAACTTAGGGTTTAATATTTTCTCATATTTGTGTTTTTTAGCAACCGATATGCCCCTTTCTTTACAGTGGGCTTCATATAATCTGTACATTGCAGCCTGGTTAAGGTCTTCATCGATAAATTCCCGTTTTGTGTCAGCTCTACAGTAATGACTCTTTTCTGGGAAATGTGTTAATGTGGTTGATTATATTTTGATTATGTGAGGATCCGTTTTGGTTGATTCTTATGTTTGCCCCGAAGGTCAATGTCAATAATTCCTGTCGATGTCGTTTTAGCTTTTACTGTCGTTAAAAGGTCGAACTTACGCAAAACGTATATGAACAATTTTTTTACAAACTCTTAATTTTTCATTGTTAACAATTAAATGATAAGAGTAGTTTATAGATATGTGTGTCCTTTTATATGAATACTTGGGCTTGACTTCTTCCATCAATTTTGATATCAAGTCCCTTTTCGGTTTATATCAGATAGTGATAGCAAATCGGCTAAAATCTTTTTTCTGTCCTCCAAGCGTAGTTTTTCTATGCACTTCTGCTTGCAGTTATCTCCACAACCCGACTTAACAGCTTTTGCCTGTTTTAGGTTTCCGGATTGGTTTCATAAGCTTCACCATGGTTTATTTTCGGTTTTAATGTTTCTTGCCCATTGTTTTTCATTCCTTAACCTTTTTTTTAGGGTTTTGTTTAAATTTCCAGGATTTTAGATATGTTTTTGTTCCAATACCATTTTGTTTTCATTACCTGAATTTACCTTATTTTCAGTCTTCTTGTATTAACTGGATGTTGTTTTCATCACCTGGAAGGTCTTCTGCAGGTATATAATTGTTATTTTCTAAGCGTCTCCTTATGACAGCTGTTAAACTATCATCATCATAATCAGGGATATAGTCTCTATCTCTACTAGCAACTTCAAAAGACTCTTCATCTTGCTCCTCATTTACATTTGTCAAATTCAAGTTATCCTTATTTTATTATTGTCAATGATACCTTCAAAGAACTGATATTCCTGCACTACTTCAATTTCATTGTCAAAGTCAAATAAAAATTTCCCATTCAACACATAATCCTCAGTCAAACTTTGATTCTCACAAACTGTTAGAACATGATCCTTTTGATGTTTGGTCCTTTTCATACAGCAAGAAAGGTGTGATTTTGTCTTCACAATTATCATTTCTTCCATAACCCTCATTACTATCTTGAGCTAGGTTTTCATTCTGAAAACAATGAGCATTAATTACTTTTTTAAAGAAAAGTAAGTAGACTTTAAGGTAAGTAGGCCTACTCCTAAACAACATCAGTTCTGCCCTCGCCTGGTGGAAACTATAACGTGGATAGATTGTTGGAGATTGTTGGGTAATGCTAAACTTTAGCTAACAAGAAATTACTGTCGGTAATCCCTAATACTAGTAATGAAGCGAAGGTACAAGGTAAACAAAGCCTTAGCTGATTATGCCAAATAGCCGGTAATGGTTGGAATCTAGCCCATCTACAGTAAATCTAGCCCAAGTGGGCATTTCAAAAGAATAATGGAGCTTACCTTTTGCTTTTCATGCTCTTCAGTATCTTTTACAACCATCTTCCATATCTTCTTACTTCTGCCTTCACTAAGATTGGCAATAAAATCATCCATTCTTAATTATTTGATTAAACTTCTACAACTTCATACAAACAGATGGTAAATAATAATTGTCAATTATTTTGTTATGTTACAGTGTTGCTCTGAAAACTTACATACTATCTTTTAAAGCAACAGTGCATCATTTTGTGACATTACTGTATTACCCCACTAAAATAAAATGATTTGTAAAATGGAATAGTAAAACAAGCAGGAAAAGTAAAAGAAAATGAAATATTTTACATGTTGCTTTATTACACTCAGCAGATAGAGTTACATTTGTATAAAAACAATAACATCTCAAAATGTCAAAATTTTGAGATGTTTCACTTTTGCACTGGGGCAGCAATTTGATATGTCAAAACTCACTGAGAAAATAATATAACTATCATTTGGCTAGCTTGACATACATAGCCGAATTTGCACTTCAAATGCTTGATTTGAGAGTTTACTTGACAGTAACAAATTGGTGTAGGTAAAACATATTTCGATAGAAACGAGAAGCCGCAGGTTCTATCCTGGGTCCTCCTAAGTTTTTTTTTCAATTTCGCCATGATGTGCAGTTTCTTTGAGATGCACGTTCAATTTTCAGAAACAAGTCTCTAATGATTGACTGCAACCACAATATAAGATGAAATTACTTATTCAACTTCTACTATTCACAGAATTAGTAACGGTTGTCAGATGTGTGCGAGTGACTGTAAACATGGTTCATGAAGCTGTGATCTGATCTTGTCGTAGGGGAGAGTGGAGGGACATAGCAATAATTTGATTGGTCAAAGCTACGTAAGAAAAATAATAATAGAAACCATTTGTCTAGCTTGACATACTCATATAAGTAAACTCCTAGTGTGAAACCATTAATAAGTCAACCCAATTGCAGCTGTTGAACGCTCCCCAGCTGTAAGGTACATGAAGAGAAGTCAATAAAATTTAACCAACAAAATGGTATATAAAAATCAGCAACTTAAGATTATCTTAATTTTTTTCGATCGAACTAATTGCATCATGAAGTCGATTAGTTCACCACTCAAATTTTTTTAAATTTTGTCTTCGAGCCGGATTCAGCGTAAATACGGATAATTGCAAATCAGTGCCAATGAGTACAGCAGAAAATTTAATTATTAAAAAGATTCAGCGGGTTAAAGATTCAATGTCACGTTTGGCAAGCTTTCTTTGAATGTAAGTAGCAAAACTACGAAATTTGAGCTTTGTGAACGCTAAAGCTTACATGGCCTCAAGAAGGAAATTTTGTTGTTGATGATGACATTTTGACAACTTTCGCCACATGTGTAGCAAATCGCGAGGGAGATATCGAACAATTTGAAAACCTCTATTTTTTTAAGAGCGCAGTATGAGCAAGCGATTGCGGACTGTGGTGTGACAGCATCTGCGGCAGAATTTGAGTACGGCTCTTCACAGTCTGACTGATGGCGTGATGCAGAAGTTCATTGAGCAACAAAGCACATTTCTGCAATCTTTGCGAGGTGCGCAGGAAAATAACCAAAATGTAAGTTTACCTGAGTTAGACATTCCGTTTTCTCTTGTAGCTTCAGGATTGGATGTTATTTTCAGACGCATTTCGGAGGACGGTGCATGACGATCCAAGCTTGAAAGGCAATGAAAATTCCGCTACTTGAAGGGAATGCTAGTAGGGAAGCCGTTAGCTCTAATTAAACATATATCTACTTCCGACGCAAATTATGAAGAGGCATGGAATAGGTTAAAGGAGCGGTACAACAAACCGTCTTCCATAATGCAAGCGCTGTTAGCTGAATTTTTCGACATTCCATCGGTATCGGCTTTAATGGCCCTCATACATTACGATATCTGTGGAGTACGGCCGATAAAGTCATACGTGCGTTACGAGTACTCGGATCACAGGCAGAGTTTCGTGATGCTTGGCTTATATCCATAGTTTTTCTAAAACCGATGTGGAAGCGCAGCATTCTTGGGCTAAGTATTCGTTCAAATAGACATTTCCAAAATTCCAAATTTTTTAATTTTTACATGCCATCAAAGTCAGCTCCAAGTTGAAGGGTGATAAAATAGAATAACCAAAGAATCCCAAGTTACTCGCCATCCAATACGCACCTTGCATGAAGTGTCAAGACAAACATAACATAGCCCATTGTCCACAATTTTAAACACAGAGCGTTAAGGCGATGAGAGATTTCATTGCACAAAACAGGCTCTTGCTACAACTGTCTGCACTTCTGGCTATTCTGTCATTAATCGCTAGTCAAAACAAATTCTCAACGCTGTCAAAAATTCATCAAATGATACTTCACCAACAGGCAAATAAAAGAAACGCATCGTGCTATGCAACAAGTGAACTCGCAGGAAGTGACTGGTGTCAATTTGCTGTCATCAACATCTGATACAACTGCAGAAAATCGGCCGTCAAGTATGTTATCTATGTTCAATTCATCGGAACGTACCTCTCCTCAAGAAAATCTTAAAACTTCATTGTACCATACCGTGCTGCTTCCGATTGCAGTAGTACAAATCAAAACAAATTCGGACAGCTCCATCCAGCTATGGCACTTTTCGATTCGGGCTCACAAACTTCATTAATAACGGAATCATTGGCGCAACAGCTAGATTGCGACGTCGGCATTCTCAAATTCAGAAAATGGGATTATCGAAACGAGATACTGTTATCACCAAGGGGCAGCTACACTTAAAATTAGAATTCAGGTTTGATAGGCTCAAATTGTTTAATATATCAGCTCTCGTTATAGGAACTTTTACATAAGCTCAACCGGCAAAATCAGTAAATGTCAATGAAAGACTACGCATAAAACAACTAAGACTAGCTGATCCGCATTTTGATACCCCGAAACATACTGAAATACTACTGGGATCAGATGTGCTCTTCTCGTTGCTAAAAGAAGGCATAACTCGTGAGGAGAATGGCAATGTTATCGCTACTAATACTGTGCTTGGTTGGATTGTCGCAGGCAAAAATAGCTGGAGCTGAAACTGCAAACCCAATTAACTTCCGTTAATCAAAACAAATAAAAAATGCGATTTAGCAAAATAATATTCTGAAATATGCTTCCGCATTGAGATACAATTGATTGACCCATAAACGTGACCATGACTTGATACAATATGCTGATGTTGGAATTTGCAAAGGTAGGGTCAATCACTGCAGTCAATCAAATGCTTGGCAATCAAATTTGTAAATATAAAAATCATAGAAATACTAATTTTTCAATTAAATCAGTCGGTAATCAAAGTTTGATTGTACTAATTATTTTGTTTTATTGGTTTGAGATTAGTAGCAGGTTCAAGTGCCTGATACTAATTAATTATTCAGTACGCGACTTCAGGAAAAACGAGTCCTCAACATTTTGAAGGCCTCAAATTCTTGAACGAGTAGCCAAATCATCTACAATGACAGATTTCAGCAGCTTAGCGCTCCAGCAATCAGCCATCGGAAACACAATTCAAGTGATCATTAGAAATTTTAAGAAGGATTCTGCCACTAGTAGGAACACCAAGGAATATTTTCAGGATAAGACGATTACAAGAGACTTGGGATCGCTTTGAGCAGAACGACAATAACATTCGACTTATAGGGATGTGCCAATAGAGCACGAGTATTTTACAAAGGATTTCTACAATGAAATAATGGAGCTTGCAAACAATTATCAGCATTTTAGCGTGAAATCGAAAACATCACATCAAGTACTGATAATAATGCAGCATCAACCGCACAACTACAGCCAAGAGCCGGTACACCACAGCTAGTAGTACCACAGCTACCAAAGGTACAAATTTCACAATTCGACGGTGAATACTTAAAATGGCGTCAATTTCACGATATGTTCTCCCAAGTGGTGGATGGGCAACCCTTGCCTGCAATACGAAAGCTCAGCTCAGTGGAGATGCAGAAAACTAATCCGTCATCTCCGTTAACAACAGGGAATTATGCCTCAGCATAGAAGCTGCTACAGGATCGGTATAATAATCTGAAGGTAATCGTATCTTCAATACTACAGCGATTATTGAGCAACCATAAATCACATCGGCATAATCTTCAGTCCGCAATCTTCATGACACCACAAATGAGTGCTTATTGGCTTTAAACAACAGCAGTATTGATACGGCAGCCTGGGATCCGCTTTTAATGCACCTGCTCTGAAGAAATTGGACAGGGACATAGTATTGTTGTTTGAACAGTCACTTGTCAACACACGAGCTCCCTACTGTGAAGACCTTTTGAAGTTTTGGAAAAAAGATTTCAGTCACTGACACAATGGATCATTCAACAAAACAATCTGCATCCCGCTCGTGCAATGCAGCTATATCATCAGCCGAACCAACAGAGAGTAATCAATGTAGTTGCTGTGCAAACGGAGCTCATCCGCTACACCTGTATAAGGCCTTTTGCAGCGCACACCAGAAAATCGGCTGCAGTGTATTAAAACATTAAAACTGTGCTTGAACTACTTGAAGTCAGGACATTTTCCCTTCCATAGCAGATCGGGCAGCACATTAGCGGGGAGTCAGCAAACCTCATCAACTTTTGTGAGTCTCTCAGCACCAAACGACCTGAAGACCGAAACTATGTTCTGCTAAGCACTGCAGTGGTAAAACTTGTACCAAATTCTGGACCTGAGTGTGAATGTAGAGCAATTTAAGATTCCGGCTCGCAAGTAAACCTTATAACAGAAAGAGCAGTCAAGAAATTGGGTATCAACCACTTCCTACTTCAATGCGTACACAGGGTATCGGAAATGTGTAAAAGTGAAGCTCACTGTCGTGTCAACGTGATGTTATGTTCTAGGTTCTATGGATTTAATAAGAGGCTTGAGGCGTTTTTGCTTCTACAGATAATATCTCCTCAGCCCACCTGAATCTTGATATCAGCCAATGGTCTATCGCGAAAAATATTTCATTGGCTAATCCGAAATTTAATCGACCGGGAAGAGTGGATTTTCTCCTCGGCGCAGAGATCAACCATCAGCTGCTATCAATTGGGCAAATTCAACTTGCTAAGGAGCGTAAAATACTATTCTTGGGTGGGTGTTCTCTGGAAGAATCAGAGGACCGGAGTTTGCACAGAAAAGGACGAAGAAGATTTAAGCTATAACAGAAAGATTTTGGAAGGTAGAAGAAGTTCAACAGACACGCCCATAATTATGAACAATCGATAAGCTCTACAAGACACACTTTACACAGCATACTAATAGAAATTCTCAGGATAGATTCCTAGTCAGGCTACCGGTCAAGAATTTTACCATCACTGGGTAATTCATTGCGCTTAACAGATTTTTATGATCTGGAGCGTCGTTCGTCAAAAACAGTGAAATTCACGATTAATATGTCAAGTTTATGACGGAATACAGGGACTTGGGTCATATGTCAGAAGTCATATCCTTTGATCTATCTGGTCCACACTATTTCATTCCCCATCACTATGTTTTAAAACCAGAAAGCACTTTAACGAAAATAAGAGTGGTGTTCGACGCATCACCAAAACAGCCTCAGGAATGTCATTAAATGACACAATCTTCATTGGTCCCACGGTACAAAGTAACTTGTTCGCGATACTACTTCGATTTAGAATGCATCGGTTTGTGTTGGCTACAGATATAGAAAAATGTACCGTCAAGTGTTAGTGCATCTTGAGGACTGTCGATATCAGCCTATTTTTGTTAGGATCGGGAAGCTGATCGCTTGGAGATATATCAGCTGAATACGGTGCAGAGCCGAAACAACATGGATTTTAGGGGAAAGAACTGGTGTTGCCGACCCTTCTGGGAGTTATGGAATACCCCTAACAGAACTATGGCCCTCCTCCGAAAAAAATGTTTCAAAATAAAGCACTTAAACGTGCATTTTAACGACTTCATAATACTTTTCAACATAGTTTAAAGTCAAATTAATCTGTTGAGCATCAGTTGAAAACCAAGGTGCAATGAAAAATTCCAGAAAATTAAGTGTAGTTTGAGAAGACAAATCAACATCAAATAAGATTTTCAAAAGAAAATTTAATATTGAAATATATTTCAAAAATAAGTTATGTAAAAAAATACAAAATCTTTAGTAAAAGAAATTATGTCTAAGCCACCCTCCTGGACTTTTGCTGCAAGTTTCTTTTATTATTTCAAAAAGAAATGTCCATGGTTTCGGTCATATTCAATGAAGATTACACCACTTCATTGATTAACTCTTCTTTGTTCAGATCATCAGGATAACTCTCAGCTAAAACATTAGCTCTAAGCTTCAAGTCCATAAATGTTGTTTCACTTATTTAAACACCACTCAAAACCCAAATTTACTATTTACATTCTTCAGGGCATCAAACCTTCTGTTCATTTCACTGAGAATTCTGTCCAATAGTTCCATAAGAGAAATTCTAAGTTGGTCGTCCTGGTTTAAGTTTCCAGCGTCGTCTTGGCAGATTTCGCCAGGCATAATCTTTTTCCCCTTTCTTCGTTTTTCAGTTCTGTTTCGAGACCACTCTTGCAAGTGCTATTTTTAGCATCTGTAACAGCTTCCTGATGCAAGCTCTTTGCAGACAACAGGTTTATAGGCGGTCAACGACCAGTTGAGGAACAATAAAATCTTGTACATAAAATTAAGTTAAAACCTATAAAACCCTAGAATATCCACCCCTGCCCCCATACCCCCTTTGCCGCCCGGGGCAGACGACGCCCCCTGCCCTCCTCTAGTTTCTGGCCATAATACGGTGACATTGCTTGACAGGGTCAGAAGGTCTCAGAACCACAATGGTAACAAAACTGAGCTTTGTGAGATTTTGACAGCAGCAGGGTTTAACCAAAGAAAAATGAGCTGCAAATCATGATCAGCTGCTAGAGGGCTTCCCATCTGAGGATCGAGAGGTGTATTTGAGCTTAGATTAAGACAATGAAAAGAATAAAGACACTTGGTATATCATGGATGCCAAGAGATGATCAATTCTGCATCAAGGTGAATCCTGGCACAGCCACGCGCATAACTAAACGAATAGCAGCAAATTAGCCAGTTTGTTTGACCCTTTGGTCTGTTAGCACTAGTTGTTGTACGTGCGAAAATGTCCATTCAAGAACTATTGCAATTAAAAATGTCGTGGGATGAAGAACTTCCGGCAGAAATGCATACTAGGTGATGCAGATTCAGAGAGGATCTGAAGAAATTAAACAACATACGGACATATTTATCACCACGAGCAACCTAAGTTTGTTCAAATACACGCATTTGGTGACACCTCTGAAAGGGCGTATAGTTCAGCCATCTATTTAAGAGCAGTTTGCGGTGCTGTGATAGTCAGGCTATTATGTGCCAAGTCTAGGGTAGCACCAATAAAGCGACAAACTATTCCCAATTGAGTTGTGTGTGCGTTTCTATGTTGCCAGTTGGCAAACGAATCAGTATTGACACAAGATTAGAAAATGTGCCAACATTTTATTGGACGGATTCAGAGGCGGTGTTATTCTGGATCAACACATGTCCATCCATGCTCAATACTTTTTGGCTAACAGAGTAGCCCGAACACAGGAGTCAAACCTGCCGAACCAATGGCGACATCTCGGCTCGCACAACAACCCAGTTGACATCGTATCTAGGGGAATTTCACCCAGAGATTTTCAATCGTGTACATTGTGGCCGTTCTTTTGCACGAAAGTTACACAATGTGGACGAGACCATAATGGGAGGGGCTAGCTATTCCGCATGAAAGTGAAACAAAGCGAAAGCCCAATTTTTCATTCACA
>JAHHFQ010000106.1:0-15893 GCA_018831715.1 Matsumurasca onukii | reverse complement strand
TGGAGTAAGATCTACCAATCAACGCAAACTGGGTGTAAATGATGCTCGCGTTCAAAGTAATTCGTGAACAGACATAAAAATAATAAAGTACATTGTTTCAGCGAGAAAGGAGGTCATGCTCGGTAAATTCGAATATAATCATAATAAATATATATATTCTTAGAACAACTATATTTGACCCTCGCTTGGTTCCTTCAAATCTTTGGTCAAGTGTATATTTTGGCGTCTAGAACTCTGTAAATACAAACAAAGACATTTTTTTCAGTATTTTTAGACAAAATATCTATTTATCTCAACAACACGATTTAGAAGAACTTAGACTACTACCTTGTTGAAATTTAATTCTACATCGAAATAGTGCTATAAATCATATCCGGTTCGAAATAGTGTTTTTACCACGCAAAGACACCAACAAGTACAAGGGTTTGAGAGATTTTTTTGAGGGTTTTACTTTTTTTTATATAAATAGGTCAAAAGATTTTTAAATGGGACCACTATGGAGTTAAGATCTATAATCAAACAAGCTGGGTGTAAACGGTGCCCGCGTTCAAAAGTTATTCGTGAACGAACATAAAAAAAAAAAATCATGAAAGTCAACATCCATAGTCCTCGTTTCACAAACTCGGTCAAAAATTAGTAGTTTAATTTAATGCACTACAGTTATTTACAGTTACATGAAAATATTCCCCGTGGAGATTATTTTAGAAATATGTAGATACGTTGGCTGACATAATTTTACGTTTTATTGTTTGAAGAAAATAATTTTGAATTAAGCGTTAAAACAGTCAGTAAGTGGCGTTACCTGATAATTCTGTCCATTTAAAAGTTTAAAGATCTTCTTTTAAGATAAACTTTTAATCGTGAATTTAATGAAGAAACTAAAGCTTGAAGTTGATAAAACGGAAGTTGGGTTTGTGCAGCAAGCAGGGCATTGTACAGTTAAAGGTAGGTCAGATAGTTAGTGGTTAGTTATCACCTAATCATGAACCTGCTGTATAAACTATCCAGACCTACACTAACTTGCCTCAAGCCCCCACTCATGTCCAGCTCACTAATCTGACGAACGAATAGCTTTACATTTTGTATTTGTTAACCAATAAAGGATTTACACAGTGTTAAGGAGCCGCCTCAGCTGCGCGGCGACGCTTTAATGCATGGGCTTACGGCAACCCGTTTTACACATTTCAAAATAATTTTACATTAATATACATAAACAGCTGAGAGTACCCGCGCTTCGCCTCGAGCTTTCTTAATATAGCTGTGTGTATATTTTAAGACAATTACAAATTTAAAGTAAACAAAAAATAGTTTCCTATATATCCTTAGAAAACTTATTTAGTTTGCCTATTTGTTCACCACCTTCTCCTTATAAGTGTAGCTACCTTGTAAGAGTCTTAGTTACTCCCACCTTTTCGCCCGTTTTAAAGCTTGCTTTGGTTTTTTTTAATTTATTTTGAGGATATGGACATAAAATGTAGCTAAATTGCGTGACTCACTGCGTGATTAGCTTAACCCTAAACAAAATTTCATTGTCATAGTTTCATCCGGTTTGACTTATAAGCGGTCCAAAATACCTTAAAAACATTATCCCAGTCACTTGGGTCCCTTGCCATTTATTTTGTGGATGTTGTATGGATATGAAATATAGCTAAAGACACACTGCGTTATGGGCTTAACCCTTAAACATAGTTTCAGCCAATTTTGACTTATAAGCGGTCCAAAACGCCTAAAACGTGTTCAGAGCCCACTTTGGTCTCTTGCGACTTATTTTGTGGATGTCGTATTGATACAAAACATAGATAAAGACACACTGTGTAATGGGCTTAACCTTAAATAGTTTCACCCAATTTTGACTTATAAGCGGTCCAAACTCTATAAAAACGTGTTCAGAGCCCACTTTGGTCTCTTGCCACTTATTTTGTGGATGTCGTATTGATACAAAACATACACAAAGACACACTGTGTAATGAGCTTTAAACAAGTTTCACCGTCATAGCTTCAGCCGATTTTGAGTTATAAGCGTCCAATATGCCTTAAAAACGTTACAGACAGACAGAAAGGATTTTTTTGACGCGAGTTTCGGTCTTTGCAGTGTATATAAACACCAAATAACCAAAAGCCGATGGATTAATTGCAATGTACAGACAAAAGTCTTATTTTATTATATAGATAAGTTTGGAAACTAGCGAAGATTTCCGACACATGTATAGAGTTTTTCTCGAACCTTTGAAGTGTTTAAAATGGAGTTGAAAGGCACTAAAACGTGGACAATTTCAAAGCTTATTTATTGAAAATATTGTACACTTATTAGAAATCGGGCTCTATATACGTGTCAGAAAACCCCTACATTTTCCAAATATGTCGAGTTTATTAATGTTAAAACTATTTTAAAAGGCTAAAATTGGGCCGTCGAAAACCACAGTGGTCAAAAGTTGACTAGTTTGCTAGATTTTCGCTATGAGCGTAATATTTGTAAAATGTTATACTGGGATGAGTTTAAATGTCATCCCCACCACAACTTAAGAACAATAATTTTAAAAGCCCTTTAGAGAATGTTTATATAGGAAGTTTTTACGTACTTTGCGTCACTCACCCAAAAACTAGGGGCCCTATCCACCCAAAATTTTAAATAGAAGCCCCCTCCTCTTGTGGAATTTCAAACTAAAGGAAAACTTAATACAAATTCAACGGTGCAAAGAAAATCATTTTATCTCGACTCGTTTTTTTATTACTTATTTACAGATTACAAGAAATCAGGTTTAAAATGCCACATTTCACTTACAATTATTTTTAATGGGGGGCTCTCCACCCCGGTTTTTGGGTAGGGGTTGGATGACGCAAAGTACGACAAAAAGATTTCAGAACCCTATATAAACACTACTAATAGTATTTTTAAAACATTTACTTCTTCAAAAGTTAAGGTGTGGAAGGGAATTAAAACTCACCCTGTATAGTTAATTATGCTTAGTGTTAGTGCTTGATGTGACGTCAAACAGCTGTTTACAATGTATGCGAAATAAAGGTCAGTGCGGAAATTGTTCGGGAAATGGTTTTGAAAGCATTTCATTGGCTCTGTGAAGTTTCAATCAGCCTCAAGTAAGAAAGTTGAGGTTTTCTACATTTTGTTTGAGTTTTACACTGCTTTTGACCGCTGTTTTGAAAGCACGTTTGTTCAAATTGGTAATTACACATCTTTTCAACACACTGCATTAGAAATTGTATTTTCTAAACATAATAGTCGTTTAAAAACAGCTGATTGCAAGTTATTTTCACACACGCGAACCTTTTTCGTGTGCATTAAAAAAGGGTTATTTTCGTTACTTGAAATGCAATATACTTAGATTTAATCACTAATTATAGAGTATTTTAAGGAGACATGGGATGAATGTTGAGTGTGATGAGTGTTTTGATGGATGATGAGATACAAACTAAACAGTGTCTTAATACAAACTAGGGTTCTGGTTCAGATCCAGGTGATGACCGGTGCTCATTTGACGGTCCCGAGTCTGGGCCTTACCATGCTAAAGGCATGAATATCTCATTTTTCCAAAGGAAATTCTATAACAAAACCTACCCTACCAATGGGGAGTTACTTGTTTGCTCGGTAAGTTGAGTGCACAGCATGGGATATACTCGTGCACCTGTTCATAGCTAGTCTATCTCATCTCCTTGTAACTACCCTCTCAGCACGATACATCCTTCAACCCCTCACGATACACTTTTCAACAGTATCGTGACCTACTTCAGCACCAATCTAGCACAAGCAAGCATCTACATGCATCCCTTGTATCCCAAGTATTTTTATACGGGGTGAGTTTTAAATGTCCCTCCCTACCTTAACTTTTGGAAAAGGAAATATTTTTACAAACCCTTTAGGAAATGTTTTATATAATTCTAAAATTTGTTTTGACGTAATTTGCGTAGAAACAGGGGGGAGGGCTCCTCAAATTGTTAAATACAAACCCTCCTCTTATGACACTTCAAAAGAAAGGTAATTTTAATACTAGCCTAGAAAACATAACTAAATGCATAAGACACAACTTAGTGTGTCTTTTGCATGTAGTTTTTTTTCTAGGCTAGTTTTATGACTTTAACAGCTACACGTCGTGCTTAACTGGTCAGCTTACGCTGATTACTTTAGGATAGCTCGTTTTCTAATGTTCTGTGTTATGTTTTAGGTTACTTTTCCCCTGAAGACAGAATCAGACTGCAGATCCCGAAACGTTGTGATCATCTTGTGTCCGCAATAATTGTTTAAACTCTGACTTATGTCATTACACTGTGGTTAAAATGTATTTTTTATGTTGATACTAGTTATCTTTCATAGTTTTATTTCATTTTTAAATTCACACAAATAAAAAACACATCCTTTATTAGTTAGTTAATTATAATTGTTCAGTAAATCAGTTGGTTTTAATTGGACGTAGAACGTATTAAATGAACGCCTAAGTATTTGATTTCTATATTCCAACTTAGCAGCGAGAAATGTTTAAGGAAGGCTTAACAGTCTCCTATTCCATCAAGCACAAGATCTGCCACTGTCAGAGGCGTAATATACGGGCTGTTGAGCTTAGAACAGACTTGCTTGTCTTTTTTCTCGATTAACTTCTTAAAACCTTTAAGACAATCTGAATTATTTCAATACGGATTTTAGTTATCCTTGTACTATCTGGTTTGTTTATACAAAAATGATAGAAACCTATAAAATTAAGAGAAATTCGTTGTTTTAAAATGTATAAGCACTTAGTTTTGAGGAAATTGCTAATGCTAAGTTAGACAAATTAATAAAACTAACAACATTTCGAGAAGTACCAAAACTCTTATGCTAAAGAGGGCGCCCAAAAAATCATGACCCGGTATTATTAAAATATCCCTAGTAGAACATTGAGATAGGTGGATAGATGTTTTCTTATACAAACTCTTTTGAAGGAGTGAAATAAGTAAACCAATATTTAAAAAGTATATTTCATCACTAGGTCCTAAAGTGACACATTTTGGCACGAGGTCAAGTTAAATGACCGAAGGCCAAAAAGAAACTTTCGGGCCGAGTGATGAACGATATAGTTTTTATCATGATGGAAATAATAATTAGACATAAAATATGTCAATAAATGTTTTAATGTAATAAAGAATTAATTAAATAAACATTGTAAATAAACAGCTGTAACACTGATTTACGAAGTCAGTGTTAAAATTCAAAACAAACTCGTTGAACCAGCTCATGCCCATGCCACAAAAAGATCATTAAAATTATCCTTTTCTCCCTAGGGAGTAAAATGTCATCAAAACAATACTTTATTTACCTGGGTGAACAAACACTGTAAATACATGTGTCTAAAGCAGCTGTTGTCAGAACAGAATGACAAACACTTTATTATTAGGCACCTTTCAACTGGCAAAACTCTCTTCGCCAGAAAATCTAAAAAAAACTATCTAGAAAAAAATCTAAAAAGTTAAAAAACTACTGTCTGTTTTCGGTCGGAACCTGATCGATTATCATTTGATAAAAGGTTTTCAGAACGTTGGTCTAATGGAAAGATTAGGCAGTAAAACTTTGCTTAAAGTACAGTTAATTGTTTAACAAAGTATATAACTAGAAATACCTTAAAATAGCCACCATTTTGAAAATGTAAGCTATATCATGCTGGAAATCATTTCCATAAATGGTGTTTACGTAGATATCAAATTAGGTTTGAGCTTATTGAATCCCATTCTTGATGGGGTAGGAAATAATTATAAATAGTGATATAACAAAATGTCACCGTGGAAAAAATGAATAAAGCATTTATAAATCTTAGAAATCAGCGTTGCCCTTGGTATATCATAACGAATTGCTGAGGAGGACCCCTGTCTTCATTGCATCTACAGATTCTACAAGTAATTCTTGTTTGTAAAGCCAATACAAATTTTTTTTTTTTAGGAGGCACATGAAAAAGAAGAAGACATTCTTATAACTATATTTAACCCTACCTATATTAACCAACCATAGAAGTAATAAAAATAGGCTAGAAAACAAAACCTCATCATTAGCGGCAAATCTATGAATTAGTTTAACATAATTTGATTCGAAGCAACATAAACTTGAAAAGGAATTACATTGAAGAATAAATGTGTATAAGAGGTAGACCTTGGCAATAAAATCTGCAAACTTAGGTAAATACAGTTAAATTCACAGCATTCACTTCTTACTATATCACAATGAATAATGTGGCACATAATGGGTTTTGTTCAACACACACAAGCAAAATTCTTGCACATTTTCGAACCTACTTTCATACATGGACTTAACAACTTCTTTTCTTAAATTTGTAGAAAGATCATAATTTCTTGTTATTTGGAAAGATTATAATATGAAGAGAAAAAAACCATGCATTCCCCTGATTACACCTAGGTACAGCCTGATTCAAACTATTACATTAGTTCAAAGCCTAAGATTCAAATGTAAAAAAAACTTTTTCACAGGAAGCCTGGACATTAAAGGCTCTTCTGGCTTCATAAGTTCCTTCCAAATATTGGAAAAACAGATTATTAAAAACACTGTCAAATTAGGAGAAAGTGATCTTTTCTGGCTACAGGATGACGTAATTACACTACCTTTGGATTTTATGATATAAAAAGCCAAGTATAAAAGACTGGGTGATTGTCAAGGATTGGATGAGTTATCATTAAGTAAAAGTTATTCTTTGTAGACATAATTTAAAAATATAATCCAACAGTATGTTTAGAAAGCGCGGCACAAAATAAATCTTCGCTCTAAATAAATTGGCATTCAACATTTCCGTCTGTAAAAATCCAATCCGTTTTCCCTCTTTCAATAGTCTTTACAAATTCGCTAATTAAAGGAAAGCGTTGGTTCTGAGTGCTATTCATTCAAGAAATAAGACAACTTTAGATTAGCTTCAAGTTTGTCCAGAGTTATTACTTTCGCCAAAGCTTGATTTGTCACACGTCTCAGATAATGAAAACTCCTTTTTGTATTCTGCTCTGAAAAACTGCTTTAGACACATGTATTGACGTGCTAAAGTGTCATTTTACACTCAGGTTAATTTTGTTTTATAACATTTTTATTTACAATCTGTTCAACATATGTATAAGAACAATAAAGCAAATTTGATAACATTAAAAAATACAGTAACATGAATAACATAATTTGAATTGGCCATTAATTTGTCTACTGGCAAAAAGGCTCTTATAATTTGCTATGTAACTCAAAATTTAAATAATTAAAACAGGTCCAGAACATTTTTTTTTCAATCGGTATATAACATTTTGATTGTCCAGTAGATTAACTGCCAAGTGGATGATGGTTAAGTTTTTCTATGTACTTTTCACTAAATGTTGATATTTCTTGATTTGCAAAAGGGATTATTAGATCATTGACTCAGGTAAATAAAGTATTGTTTTGATGATGTTTATCTCATTCTTTTTGTGACATGGACATCAGCTGGTTCAACGAGTTTATTTTGATGGTTTTAAATTTTAACACTGACTTATAGAAGATCAGTGTAACAGCTGTCTCTTCAAAACATTATAATTCAGACTGCTGAATATAAAACAGTGTTAACTTAATTATAATATAATATTAAAACATGTATTACCATTTATTTATCATTATTATTTGCATTATGACAAAGTATCGTTCTTCACTCGGCCCGAAAGTCTCTTTTCAACCTTGATCTCATGTAAAAGTGTCACTTTAGGAGACCAAGTGATAAAATATACCTTTCTTTCGCACATGGGCGTGTATTCGACGCGAAATCCTCTCGATGTTATTGCTTTTCCAGATAAAATGAAATATAACTGTGAGCTATGGCAATCAAACACCCACCTGATGGAAATCAATTTCTCGAAACTGGCTATTTGTCGGTGTAAATGAAGTTTTCTCGATGAAAGAACTCTCTCTCCACTTTGTAAATGTTTCGCAACAATTGCTTGCACAACTCTCCTGAATGTTTTCAATTTGTTATGACTTACGATTTGTTATGGGGGTGGCTATAGCTCAGTGGTATAGTGCGTGCATCGCACCAAATCAGCCCAGGTTCGATTCCCGGGCGTAGTGATGACTTTTCACGATGGCTACTCCTTGTGGTTCGGAAGTCACGTTAAGCCGTTAGTCCAATCGTTTAGGATTTAAATTAATGACCCCAATCTGAAGAACAGTCGACTCTAGTTTGTAAAACACCTCATCGTCCACCAAAAACACTCAACACTCTCCCTTCATCCCATATTCATTTAAAAATATCCTCTAAGAGTGGTCGGTCTCTCAAATGAAAATAAAGTAAAGTATTACAAAGGTAATCAAAACTGATATTTACCAACCGGAGTTTTATTTCGTATGCTTTAAAACGGACCACACAAGACTGAGAAGGTAAACTTTACACGATTGTAACATTATAATTCAAGAACTTTCCGGCCACTCCAGGAAGAACACTACTATGTACTTTTCAAGCTTGATTTGTCACACGTCTCAGATAATGAAAAACCTTTTTGTTATTCTGCTCTGAAAACAGCTTGCTTTAGATACAATGTATTGACGTGCCAGTTAACTTTTCCAGAGTTCATTGCCAAATTACATTTTTATTGTATCGTTGAACATAACGGTGACGGTGAACGTAACACAATATTTAAACAGATGTAGACTCAACAACTTTGACATGTTGGTTTTTTTAGTTGTCAAAGTTTATTTACGTATGTATAGTTGGTAACAATTAGACAAAAAAAGCAGTTAGAGGAAAGTTTAGGCACACAGTCCTAATTTTTTTGATCTTATGTTTTCGAGGTCGTTGAACACGACCTGAGGTTTCAGCTGACAGATATTTTGCAATGATCATTGTTTTTTTGGCAAAACAGTGAAAAATTTTGTACTTGTTTTAGTCTTTGGTCTAAATCTCAGTAAATATGCATTTTATCGAAAAAATGTACCCCTATATTAAATTAGTGATTTACTCACGTTTGATATTTGACACTTTTTTTTTCTCCGGTTAATATTTACGCCGTTAGAGCACATGAAAACCACGTAAAAATATTTCACTATTGAAAAATACGCCATACTTTTGTTTTTTTTATCCGGTTTTCATGGAAACAAGTCGTGTTACAATAATTTTGACTATTTATAAGCAATTTTACAGGTTGACATGAAACTTTTTTATTTTTATACCATAATACTATGTTAGCAGGGTTCATAAGTCAGTTGACCGACATGCATTCAATGAAATGCATGACTGTTAACTGACTTATGGGCCACCCTGTAGTTATATCGTAGGATCAAATCGAACAAAACGACGTAGTAGTATAAACAATGTCAGATTAGTTTTGTCTAGCTTTACCCTATATTTAACTCTTAATGGTAGAGAAACTGAACAAATAAAGCCCTTTCAAGGTGGACCAGAGATGGGGAAATACTATGAAAAGAATAAATACTATGGAAATAGTTGCATACCAAGACTATAAATATATTGGGAAATGTGGTGGTATTTATATAAGTAAGAGAAAATTAAAAGCAATTGTTGAATATTTGTGCAATTGAGTAATACCCGACTAGTACAAGCTTTACCTATATTTGACTTAATTGGTAGAGAATAATTAGAACAAATTAGTGAATTTGTACACTATAATATTTGTTCAAATTATACAATTATTAGTATATATATTATTAAATTGCTTTATATACATGTGTAAGATCAGTTATTTCATACATACAAGCAGTAATATTAAAAATAGTAAATATGTCAATGATAGAAATAATCTCTTGATGCAGAATTTGTCATTGTCATAATATTGTGGGAACGTTGTTTTCCTGAAGGCTGGACAACTCTGCTTTTGAGTACCCTGCGTTCCTCGTCTTCTTCCCATGCTGCTAAGACCTCTTCTCATCGGTAGGAAACTTAGAGCAGTGAAGAGGTCTCTGGCAGGATAGGAAGAAGACGAGGAACACCAGGGTACTCAAAAAACAGGGTGTCCAGAAGCGTTCGGAAAACAACGTTCTGCATAATTCCTCGTATTTAACCGGTATATTGAAATGTTCGTATAATCCCCAGTTTTCCTGAATCTCATATGGAAAACACCCCTGCCAGCTATGCAGTACTTTAAATACCTACTAATTTGGAATATTCCAACAATTGTTTACATTTTCTCACTTATATAAATACTCACCACATCTCCAAACATGTTATAATTTTAGTACGCAACTATTTCCATAGTATTTATTCCTTTCATAAGTATTCATATCTTTGGTCCACCAAAGAAAGGGTTCTATTTGTTCCAATTATTCCTCTCACCATTAAAGTCAACATAGTGGTGTTTGTTGCTTACAGAGTATTTTTAAGTGTATTTTATTAGTTCAATGTTTTCCAAATAAAATTAAAGCCGAAGTAGACAAACTAATCTGATTGTTTTATACTACTACGTCGTTTTGTTCTCGATTTGATCCCTTATTGAATTTATAAAGCCATGTTAAATAGCTCATGTATTTCATTGAATGCATGTCGGTCAACTGGCTACCCCTGTATATTGTAGTATTATATATAAAATAAAAAAAGTTTCATTTCCAACCTGTAAAATTGCTTATAAAATATCAAAATTATTGTAACACGGTTTATTTCCATGAAAGCTAGATAAAAAAAAGCAAGTATGGCGTATTTTCAATAATTGGAAATATTTTGCATGGTTTTCCATGTGCTCTAGCGGCGTAAATATTGGCTGAGAAAAAAAGTGTCAACATCAAACTTGTGGTTTACCTTTAATTTATAGGCACATTTTTTCGATAAAATGCATATTTACTGAGATTTAGGCCAAAACTAAACAAATAAAATTTTCACTGTTTTGCCAAAAAAAACAATGTTCCGGCCAAAATATCTGTCAGCAAACCCCAAATTCGTGTTCAGCGACCCGAAAACAGCAAAGAAATGTGACTTAGACTGTGCCTAAACTTCTCTTCCTCTAACTTTGCTAATTTGACTAGGCCTAGTAGTAGTGGACAAGCTAGACTTTTGTTTACAAAAGCAAAATGTGTCACCTGGTGAGAAAACCTTTAACTAGTTTTCACCGCTAACTTTACGTCCACTTTTTCTAGGAAACCACTCTTATCTGATTGTGGCTTGAAAACAAAACACTGTCATATTACGGCCGTAATGTAGCGGGTCACCGCTTCTAGGAAACCATAGCTTGCTATGTCACTTACACTTAACAATTTTATTTTATAACATTTTATTTTACAATCTGTTCAACATAATTATGTATAAGAACAATAAGCAAATTTGATAACATTAAAAAAAAATACAGTAACATGAATAACATAATTTGAATTGGCCATTAATTAAGTTCACTGGCAAAAGGCTCTTATAATTTGCTATGTAACTCAAAATTTAAATAATTAAAACAGGTCCAGAACATTTTTTTAATCGGTATATAACATTTTGATTGTTCAGTAGATTAACTGCCAAGTGGATGATGGTTGTTTTTCATGTACTTTTCACTAAATGTTGATATTTCTGATTGGCAAAAGGGATTATTGAAGATCAGGTAAATAAAGTATTGTTTTGATGATGTTTATCTCATTCTTTTGTGACATGGACATCAGCTGGTTCAACGAGTTTATTTTGATGGTTTAAATTTTACACTGACTTATAGAAGATCAGTGTAACAGCTGTCTCTTTCAAAACATTATAATTCAGACTGTTGATTATAAACAGTGTTAACTTAATTATAATATTCTTTATAATATTAAAACATGTATTACCATTTATTTATCATTATTATTTGTTTATGACAAAGTATCGTTCTTCACTCGGCCCGAAAGTATCTTTTCAACCTTGATCTAATGTAAAAGTGTCACTTTAGGAGGACCAAGTGATAAAATATACCTTTCTTTTCGCACATGGGCGTGTATTCGACGCGAACCTTCTCGATGTTATTGCTTTTCCAGATAAAATGAAATATAACTGTGAGCTATGGCAATCAAAACCCACCTGATGGAAATCATCCACTAAACGAAACTGGCTATTTGTCGGTGTAAATGAAGTTTTCTCGATGAAAGAACTCTCTCCACTTTGTAAATGTTTCGCAACAATTGCTTGCACAACTCTCCTGAATGTTTTCAATTTGTTATGACTTACGATTTGTTATAAGTGGCTATAGCTCGGTATAGTACGTGCATCGCACCAAATCAGCCCAGGTTCGATTCCCGGCGTAGTGATGACTTTTCACGATGGCTACTCCTTGTGGTTCGGAAGTCACGTTGCCAAGTCCAATCGTTTAGGATTTAAATTAATGACCCCCAATCTGAAGAACAGTCGACTCTAGTTTTGCAAAACACCTCATCGTCCACCAAAACACTCAACACTCTCCTTCATCCATAATTCATTTAAAAATATCCTCTAAGAGTGGTCGGTCTCTCAAATGAAAATAAAGTAAAGTAAGTGTTACAAAGGTAATCAAACTGATATTTGAATTTTAACCGTATGTTTTACAACCACACAAGACTGAGAAGGTAAACTTTACACACGATTGTAACATTATAATACAAGAACTTCCGGCCACCCAGGAAGAACACTACTATGTACGTTTCGGCAGTTGGGAAACTCCACCCGTTCTCAAGGGCCTAACCTAAACTTACGCTGCATTATAATACCCTAACCTTAACCTAACTACATAGTAAGACAAATTCTAGCGAATTTCCTATAAAGGAGTAAACATTACACCGGATGTGCCCTTTTTGGATCTTAGTGGGTAATCTAAAGGTCGCTTTTTTGTTCGATTTTCACGAAATGTAATACACATTTTAGTTTTGTAGATATCTAAAGTATGTTAACTATCAAAATCGGTCCACCGGTAAAGTGCCCTTTGGGCATGTTTCCTTTCCCCCAAAAATGGGTTTGTAGTAAATTAAAGCTGTGTGTATTATCCTATTTCGATTAAACTTGTTAGAAAAAATTGATTTAAATTTACAATTTACGATTAATGCTTACGATTTGCGATTAATCTTGAATCACCTTTTGCAATTAAAGATGGTACAAAATCAGGTTAAATATGCCACATTTCACAACAGTTTATCTTTGAGTGACAAATTGTCTTCAAAATTTGGTTATGTTATAGGTTGTGATGTTTCCCTCACAGTATTTTGAGTAAAATGTTATTCGAAATAAATTGTATGCAAACGTGTAATTTTAAACCAGATTGTTTAATTTTAAAAAATTGGTATAACAAAAATTTGAGCCGAGATACAAAAGCATTCCCGAAGGTTTTGAAAAAATATTTCCTTTTTCAGTTAAGAGTGGGGAGTTTTGTCCCCACTGGGGATATTTAAAACATAAAGCTAAACAGTTTTGTTCACGACATTTCGTTTCAAGTTGGCGAGCGAAAGAAGAAATTAATTGCTCTATTTCACATGGAAATTCGCAAACAAGTACTTTGTCAAAATGACAACAAATTCGATTTGTCCTGAGATTATAAGTGGAAAGGGATGTTTAAAATAAACCGGGTCAAGTGAATACGTGACGTACAGATGCTTGATTTAATAAATACCAGCTGCTTTGCTCATTTAATTTTCAACAACAGAGGAAATTAAGTTACGTGACATCTAGTCCCAGAACACACAGAGCTTGTGACAGATAATAACTGTGACATGATTCGAGTTTAGATTGTTTCTGACTCTTTCATATGATTAATTATTTTTTAAGAGTGTGGCTCTGTCGGCCATTTATTTTGTCCCTGAAGAGCAATGTTAAAACCGGCATTGAGACACTTCATGCTTGTTTGTACCTTGTTAGGATGAATAACCAACATAATATTAAATATAAATATATAATATAATATATAATACTATTATAATAATATATAATAATATACACCACCCGACGATGAGGTAATCCTACGAAACCGGTCGGAAATAAATGTTTTGCAAGGATACTTAGTTATTTGTTTAATTTTCATCATAACTATTATAATATATAATATAAAAAGTGGTGACTGCGGGGATCGAATCCGCGCCACCGGAGTGATGAGTTCCGAGTCGCGTACGATACCAACCGCCATGGATCCGCTTAGTTTAAAGTACACAATAGAGTACTTAAGCTTGTAAAGCACTAAAGCTTGATAATTTCAAAGCTAACTGTGGAACTATTGAACAATTTATGAGAAATGGATTCTAGAAGGCTTCTCTTAACTAGGCTAGCCCGTGATATACAGGTTTAACTCACCTTGTCACATAGCAAAAATATCCTTTACATTCTACCCACCCTCTTTTCTAGCCACAGCACATAACAACTCCAGTTAGGAGTGGTGACCCTCCCTTTATTATTATCCTCCTTGAGTACAAAAACGATGCCGAAATTAGTGTTACAAATGTGTGCAGCTGAAGTGTGCTGGAATATTAAAACTCGAACAGGTGGTTTAGTTTTAATTAAAACAAGTGCTAATTACAGTATTATTCAGATACACTTGAAAAGTTGAAAAGCAAAACTAGTTTTATTTCTATGAGTGATCTCTTTACAGAGTTAATAATGACAGACGTAAGTATGACTGTATTCTACTTATTCGTTCACATCGAGTCAAACTCATTTCTGAAATATTTTGGTTCCTGTTTTGTAGTACTATTCGACTGGATTACGAAACTCACTGTTTCAGCCAATCAGAAGATGGTAATTTCACAGCGACACCGAAATATTTCAAGCAAACTATTATGATGTTTGGACGTGGTGAACCGGAAAACTAGATTATACTCGTAGTTGTGACGCCGGCCGCGAATGCAAGAGTTAAGTTATGACAGGTTGTTTAATAATGTAGTTCTAAAGTAAAGATTTTATTAGAGCTAAAATTATCACACCGTCAAAACGACACTTTGATGTAACCCTAGCCTTGTTCAAAATAAATACAGAGTAATATACCCTTTGTTTGCAATTAAATTGAAAACTGTGAGAAAAAGGTACCTATACAGGGTTTTCACAAATGAATGGTGCAGTTTGTATCTCAATAGGAAAAAGCCACAAATGTTTTCTTTTCTCGCTGAAACGAAGTTGTTTTATTGGAATCTTAACATTTTAAAAGGGTTACTTACATATTCAGTACACTTCAATGTGACCATCATTGGTCGCTCTACATACATTCCAAAGAAACTATTTCAGCCCAAACGTCGTTCAAAATTTCAGGATCGAGATACAGTAGAAAGAGCATTTCTAAATTATCCTTTGAATAAGCTAAGTTTGAATGTTTTCAGAGTAACTATGTTTTTATATGTCCCCACAAAAAATCACATATGGGTTCAGGATCTGGACTTCGAGGCATGCCACATGTCCTCCCCCTACCAATTTACTCAGTCTTGAATTTTGTTCAATACCCGGAACAATTCCTTGTAATGGGGAAAGCTCCATCCCATGCTGGTACCATTTTCTATCTCTTCAATTTGAGGAAAAAGTTATTTTCAAGCATGTCCAGGTAAACATTTCCATTGATATACTTTGAAAGAAAAAAGGTCCTATAACTGTTCTTTGACAAACCTCACCAAACATTAACTTTTAATCTCTTTCAAACTTTCATGAGGATTGTGAGTGCCCCAAATTTTGTATATTGTGTCTATTGACGCATCCTTGATTGAATAAAGAGCCTATCGGAAAAAATTACAATTCAAAAATGACTATTTTCGCCATTTCATTTAGCATGAAAGTGGCAAATTCTACTCTTTTTCCCTTGTAGATGGTCTGAATTTTGAAGAACTTGAATTTTGTGTGCATGCATATTGTATTGCTTTTGTGCAATAATTGTTGTAAACGGTATTCCTAGTTCAAGACTTCGACGAGGTATAGACTTTTGGACTCTTTAATGCAAATACTGTCTATGATATCAACTCTTTGTTCGGATACTGGAGGTTTCCAGCACTGCGAATTTTTTTATTCGATCCG
>JAHHFQ010000105.1:0-15926 GCA_018831715.1 Matsumurasca onukii | reverse complement strand
GTTTCTCATCATAATGTTAAATATAAAAGAGGCGATAAGTTTTCCTTGGCGAATAAAGCTATAAAATATGTCAAACAAGATTAGAAATCGAAGAAAAGTGTTATATTTTCCAGAATTCATTTTGAATGTTCAGCTCTAGTTGGAGAGAAAAGTATGCATGTATCAATCGAATTTGCCCAGTTTTAAAATTATTTTTAATGAAAATTGGATGAGGTACCATCAGTCTTAACGAGTAGTTGTTATATTAATTTCAAGACTTTTAAAAATAAAGTAATTGTTTAAATTTATTACCTATATCTTTTATATTTGTTAACTTCCAAAGTCCACAATGCAGAACAGTGACTACACGGCATATATGACAATATCTACTGTAATTGGTGAAGATTTAATCTCAGTATATGGTAATCTTCGAAACTCACGTTAGTCTTAGGAAACGTTCTTTCTCACAACGGCAATGTAAGCACTTATTTACTAGCAAGGAATAGTACAGTGGATCTGAACGTGTTTTATTTAATTTTGCTAAAATTACTACTTACCAAAAGGTAGTTTCTTTTATCTATCTTCAAACAAGCTAAGTTTGTCAGATCATGCAAATATGTAGGACGTATGGTTTCCGAAATATAAGCAACACGCCGAATCGAACCTTCAGATCCCTCCCTCTATTCGACCGATATGCGAGAACTTTTGCTATGTTCACATCCTTAAAAATCCAAGCAAAGTTAGTTAGAAATTGTGTTCAAACATTTAGTTTTCCGTTGAATGGAATATAAAAAAAAATAAACAGTATCTATAGAATGTAAATAGTTCATAAGATATAAAAGCCAGAGGTCCAATTATGTGTGAGAGTTGTTGAATCATGAAAGAGCAGATATACTTTATTTTATATTTGTAATTTTTCCAAACTATAAATATATGTATAGCAGTAAAGGCTCAAGTTGGACATACAAGTTGGACTCTATAATGAACTTCTTGCAGATTATACAGACAATTTTTTTTCCCACTATTTTCTATAGACGCCAATAACAATGCCGGATTTCCCGCTAGGCACTTTAGGCACGTGCCTTGGGGCGGCAGTTAGCAATGATAGCGAGTGACTCAGAGACAAGTCTAGCCATGAGAAGTTTTGTCGCCGGCCAGCCGCCCGCCGACCTCACACACTCACTACTCAGTGTTGTAGTACTCTGCTCAGTCCACCTGTTATAGTTGTAGGAAGAATGTGCCTGTACAATGTAGAAAGGAATCGTTTGTTTCATATTTATTTAGTGTATTGTAAGAATTTTAATTCAGTTTAGTTGACAGTTGTTATTGTTTGTTTGTTTTGTGTTGTGATTTTGAACAAACGATTAGTGATAAACGAAAGAAGCTCAGTGGCTCATCCTACCGTAAACTTGCAAGTGAGAAACGAGAAAGAAACAAATCTTTTAAAAGATATTAAAAATTTGATAGCTTTTTTAAACCAGTAACAAAACCATTGCGAAGAAGGCTGCTCGACCGTAAACCAAGGTAATTCTAATCCAAGTCATTTAAGTGAAAATAAAAAATACTGAGCAATCCAACACATTTAACTCAGTTGATTATGTAGCTAGTAATTTTTCATTGAATGCCACTGACAGTAATGACAAAACCATTACTATGTATTCTCATTCAACAATGATGACAATCTTAAAGCAAATAGCGCTATTGACATTAGGCCTATTAGCGATGACCTGATTGAGTGGAAAGTAAACGATACAACAATCAATGTATTATTACATCGTGGTATTAATCAGAACAAAGGCGGTGACTTTAAAACTCCAAGGGGATTTTGGAAATAAAATCAGATTTTGTAACAGCCAAATCTTTACTAGGCAATTGGTGAATGGGGAGTTTGTCTTGAGAGTCTATTTAGTTTACTCAAAAGCTTCGGATCTGTATTTTGTGCACCTTGCAGGTTGTTTGGATTGTCAAAACTAATTCCAAATTAGCTTCCAAAGGGTTTCAGACTGAAAATATCGGTAACATATTGTCTTCCCATGAAAATTCACAAGACCACATTAATTCAGAATTAGCACTTCTAACAAGGAAAAAGGTCATAGGAACACTACCAAACCAATATGAGTCTAGTATTGATGTTGAAAGAAAATATTGGAAAAACGTTTTAAAAAAGAGTATTTTCTGTGGTGATAAAATTGTCAAGCCGAGGACATCCCTTTCGAGGAACTATGAGAGATTTGGGTCACTTCACAACGGTGAATATATGATGTCACTAGAATTAATATCAAATTTGACCCCTTTCTAGCCGAACATATCCGTAAAATATGGTAATCCAGGTTCAGGTAAAACTTCATATCTGTCTTCCGTGATTTGTGATGAAGTGATTGAGCTATTAGCCTGTAAGTTAAGGGGATTATAATTGATGAATTGAAACAAGCAAAGTTTACTCTATAATAGTGGACTCAACACCAGACATTAGTCACACTGATCAATTATCATTTGTGATTAGGTATGTACAAGAAAATGGCAATCCTGTTGAACTGAATTGAATCCTGTTGCCCAATTCCGGACAAATCTGAAGAATTAGCCAACACAGTTTTTGATGTTTTGAGCTCATTGTCTATTGATATAAATATTAACTTAATTCAAAATGTTTATAACTTCTTTGTGGCATCTACTAAGAGATGGGAAACACTTCTGAGCTTCCAATCTAAATGTAAGAGTAAAAACACAACTTTGAAGAGTCTGTCTGAAACAAGATGGAGCGCTCGAGAAGGGGCTTGTAAAAGCCTGTGTGAAAATTTTGAAAGTGTGTTACTCGCTTTGGAGCATTATGCAGATGATTCTACAGAGAAGCCTCTAACAAGAAGTGAAGCAACAGGGATGTTGAAGTCCTTAAACAGACTAGAAACAACATTAATGATGGAACTATGGTGTGACATATTGGAGAGGATTCAGAAAGTAAGCCAAACTCTGCAAAAAGTGGATACTTCCCTAGAAAGGGTTGTGACATTGTATGATTCATTAGTCTCATTTATGGACTCCCTTCGGGAAATGTTCTCTGTGTATGAAGAGAAAGCCAATAAACTATGTGATGCTGATTACGAAACATCATACAAACGTCAAAAGAAAAGAAAACTCCAGGACGATGAAAGCAAAGATAATGAAGTTATTCTCGATGGGAGAGATAAGTTCAGAGTTGAAACTTTTTATGCAGTCATTGATAACTTAAAATGCCAGTTGAAGAAGAGGAAAACCGCTTATGACTTAGTTGCAAACAAGTTTTCTGTATTCAGTGATTTAAGTACAAAAGCAACTGACATAATAATTAAGCAGGCAGACAAACTGCAGTCATTTTATGACACGGACCTGGAAAAGTCATTTTCTAACGAATGTGACCATTTTTCGGGACTTCTGAAACATGCTGGAATCAAGAATAACCTACTTGAGATGATGAAATACATCAGGAAGGCAACTTAATCAATAACATTTCCCAACATAGACATTGCTCTTTAGAATGTATTTGTGTACAGCGGTTTCCAACTGCTCGGCAGAGCGCCTCGTTTTCTGCTTTAAAACGAATTAAACATGCCTAAGATCGAATATGAAAAGACAAACTAAATTCATTAGGATCCTACATATTGATGCAGAAGTCTTAAACAGTGGAAAATGAATGTTGACGAACTAATAGATGAGTTTTCAGAAGTTAAGCCAGGAGAAAACCCATGTAAATAAATAGATTAAGAATGTTTTCCTCTAAAATGCACTCTATTGTTTTTAATTTTTATTTTTACTTTCATTACAGATTTTTTAAATTTTTGTAACATAATAATTAATTTCTCTAAGAAATAATAAATGAAACTGTAATTTAACGTTTTTTTCTCACTAACCTTCATTTTCTATTATTCTTGTAATAAAATAATTGCAATTAAATTCTGTAATAAATGGATGTGTAACTGTTTATTTAAAGGGGGTGGCCTTAAGGATAGTGCCTAGGGGCGGCAAATTTCTAAATCCGGCCCCACACAATAATAACACTATATAATGCGAAATAGAAAGTAATGAAAAATCTGTTTTAGTCAAAATAATAGAATTGGCTCACTATTTGGATTCATAATACGCATTGGCCAAAAAATATACCACGAATCAGATGTTTTCGCCAATATTAATAATATTAATATAATACGTGTTGAATGAAATATAACAGCTGGATCTTATCTCAACGGTAGACTTTCGAAACAATATATGAGTTCTCACCGCAGACCCACCGGGTATAAAATCAGTGAAGTTCCAAAAGGTTATCTATTTACCTCTTACTGTCAACAGAATAAGTTCGATAATTCTCGATCAAAAAAATCGATCTGATTAACTTACGAGGTAAAACTATAACTACACTTCTACATTAAAAGCCCTTCAAATATGCTTATTTACACTAATAAGGACTTATACCCCGACGTAGAAAGCAACAACATCAATTCACACCAGAACACTGAGCCTATCACACATAAAACACAACATCGTTCCTTAACTGCCAACAACCGTCTTTATTTGAAATCATTAGGATTCACTGTCTCAAAATTAGAGGAGTAATTGGTATGCTAGAGGAATCGCCTATAATGAAAACATTGCGAAAATTAAGTACCATAGCTTCTTACTATTCCCACAATCATATGATCCGAGCGATGAAATCCGTTTATCTTTTCAACAGCAAGATTTATACATTCTACCATGCGAAAGTTTCATTTAAATAGAAGGGCAATTTTTTGGTTGCTAATGGAGCTCCTGTTGAAAATGCAAAACTTTATTAATGGTATATCTTTCTGATTTGATGAAATACGTTACGAATTAAATGGTATTAAAATCCATGCGAAGAAAATGTCGGAGTAATTTCAACTCAAAATGAAATTTCAATAAATAAAATGAAGGTAAGAATTTGGCAAACACACCGTGGACATAGAAGATAACGCCCTTCCACTGGGAAATTCAATGATTGTATACCGCTGCGAAATTTGTTGGTTTTGCTGAATATTTTAAAAAATAATAACAAGTGCTAGACATGACTTGATTCTCATAAGAGCTCGTAGTGATGAAAATGCTCAAATTGAAGCGGAACTAGCCAAAATAACTATTTCCAAAGCTTCAGTGGCGAGTTCCTCATATAATTTTATCCGATCAAACCGCTATTATTACTCAAAACAATACAAGGACTATACAAATTAGTGTAGAATTGGGAGCTATATGAGTATCCTGTTCTACCAACTGTAAACGAGCATATATGGAACGTAAAACAAGCAATCAGCTTAAGAAACCTAGATACATTATTCTTATTTAAACTGATCGCAAAAATCCAAGTCAGTTTGATCATTGTCAACTGCAGGATTTTCGAACTAGGAAACGTATCCATACGAAGACCTTCAGCTCAACTTTGCCAACAATTTTAACGCTGTTCTCTACGACATGTACTCAAAGTTTCGACAAAACTATAACGATCAGATGCCACCACTTTTATCAAGAATTGAATTCAAAGATAAGGCACCAATAGTTGTTGTACTGCCACATCAGAATGAAGCTCTTTTGACTTCACCGGTTGACATTCGCATTCAAGTCAAAACAAACAACCTATTTCACAAAACAAATCTTTATATTGTCTGCTGCTTTATGACGACATTGTAAATACAATCCAATGACTTAGCATGTCTATAACTTGTCTAAAAGGCTTAAAATAGTAGTAAGCAAATGGCACGTCATGGAGCATAAAACGGTAAACATTAAAGTTTACGTAGATTGTGACGTAGGCCGCAACAACATCAGCCACCGCAAAATTTCCTCAAAGTAGAGCAACTATAGTTATACCTTATGTCTTTTGAACGTCCGCAGCCAAGACGGCTCTGGCAAATTAAAGAAGTCCTGATTTTATCTACTGAATCGGAACCTAATGCGTAGACATAAACAGCAACCCCAACAAGAGCCGCAACAAAGCCATCACAACAGCAACAGCAAGAACAACAGCAATCGCAAAACCAGAGAGCCAGTAAGATCTACTTTAAAAAAATTATTTTTAATATTTTTTGTTTAAAACTTTAGCAATTTTAGAGTAACTATTTAAAATCTACGGAAGGGCATTTCTGTAAAAACAACCAACGGAGTTTAATTTAAGTAATAGTGGTACTTTAAAAACTACTTGCAAAGAAAGATTACTTGTACTTTTTATTTAGGAAGGAATGCGAATTTACGAGCAGGCGGCCATAAGAACATTGGAAGGCAGCATAATAACAGGGAATATATTAAATAATAATTTAATCAAATAACTTAGTAACACAGTTTTGTATGCAAAAATGGTGAATAGGCTCGGGGAACCCAGCCATTTAAAAAATGGGGTAACGCGTCACAAGTAGTACCTCAATTGGGATCAAATACATTGAAACTAAACAAGAAAATCTATATACAATTTCAATGTATTTGATTCCCTAAGGTGATGTGGAAATCTACTTAATTAAAAATTGCAGCAAAGCGTATAAGTTATAATACATAAATTTATTTGATTCTGATACTTAATAATTATTTGAAAATTGGATAAGTGGTAGATAAATTTATTCATTGGTTAGCTGGAGCTGTTTTTTCAGTAGTGTTGTACCTACTCATGGTTATTTCCGACTTCATGCCCTCCAAATTTAAGTCCCAAATATTTATTGTGTAATCCCATGAGCTAGTCATGACGGTTTCAGAATCTATCCATTGTACACTTGATATGCATTCTCGATGTCCTTGAAGTGTCATGAGGGTCTGAATAAATGTGTAAAACATAAGACTTGAAAAAATACTTTGAATATGTTATTACTTGGGTGGATCTATTGGTTTCAGCGCTTCCTTCATGACCTTTGGATTCTACTTGTATCAATTTATATAAAACAAAAATTTCAAAAATAACAATGATACCTGCAGACCATATTTTTAGCATTGTATCTCCCAAGCGCCTGTACCAAATCGAATGCCATCCGGACTTACGTCGACACAATCAATAGCTCGCTCATAACCTTTGCATACAGAAATACATTTGGCAGTGTTGGTTTCTATATTCCAATCCCAGAGCATTGCGGTTTGATCTTGAGCACAGCTGAGCAGTTAAATTTAAGTAAATATAATGACAACGTGTATCAACTTAACCAACCAGGCATCGTGTGTCCAGTTATAGTCAAAATATGTTTTCCTTTTATTGTCCAGATATTGATAGTGTTATCATAGCATCCAGTTATCATAGCATCCAGTTAAAATCAATTTTCCCACTGTTTTAACAGCAGAAACCCAGTCGTCGTGTAGTAAGCAATCTTGTGCTCTGGTGCAGGAAATCGTTCAACGTATTCAATCTCGATAACATCCTCAAAAGATATTGCTCGCAAATGGTCACAAGACGACCGCTGTAAGTCATCAAGAGTTAAGTTACATAAGTTAACTCCATTACCAGAAAAATTGTCTTTACCGAACATATTCCTCAAAATCGAGAAAATCGAAGTCTATCCCTTTGACTAAAGATGATTGTTCTAATAGTGTGTTGACCAAATTTATTGAGTAGTAGTTACAGTGGCCTCTATGGAATACGGAACATCTGGAACAGCGTATCTAAAAGCTTGTCATGTAAAGCCATGCTTGTTAAGTTAATGTAAATTACTCACTGCTCTTGCTTTGTTGAAAACCTAGAAAAATTCTTATTACATTTTTTTTTAACAAAACAGCACAACTTACCCAACATTTTAAAACATATGAAGATAACTTTGAAAGGTGACATGAATTTATTTCAAAGCATTTCGCTTATTTTAAAACATCTTTTATTTTGTTAAACTGTCCAAATATGTGTGTCTCGGCTAATTAAATGTTGTCGTCTCGGCTAATCAAATGTAATCCATAACCTACAATCAAATATAATCGACAATGCATTACACATCAAATGTCACACAAATTCCACACTATGGTACTGGATCTTCACTTTACCTGCTAATTCATTAACCTTGCATTCTTGAGAATTTCCTTGCTTTACTCATTATACTACGTTTTGCGATGCGCATGAAACTAATAGTACATTTACAATAGCCCGTTTACAGTAATTAGAGATTCCATCTCGATCCCAATCGCGATACAATGCCACTTATATTTAAAATTCGAATTACTTCCTTAATTACACTTCGCTAGCGTGATTAAGGTAAATGTATTGGTGTTAAATGGTGAAGTGTGTGAGCATTTGTTTGACGTATATTTCTAATATTTAGAAATCTTCGCAGCAGCAGGTTCTCCTGGCTAGTTGCAAAAGTGAAATAAAATTCAGTCGTAGTTGTTGTGCTGTTAATGTGTAAAGAAAAATTTTTTTGACGATTGGATTGGCTTTGGACGATCATTGATTTTCTTAATTTTAAAAAAACTTTTGCAATGTATTCGATTTGAACGGAAATAAATTATTTAAACACAAATTTTAAGACTTTATTTTTAAGGGACGTCATCAAAATATAATAAAAATCTAATTAAGTATTGGACGAGAGATTATATTACTATGCAATCGAACTTGTTATTGTAAACAAAAATATTTACATGAATAAAAGGACATAACATTAGTAAAAAATCAAGTGATATGATATAGTACATATAGGAGTTCAATCTTAATTTTTAACAAACCAATGATCGAATTGAGGAGAGATAGTTTCATTTCACATTCCAAATCACTATTGTAAACGCACTACTATTGTAAACGTACCAATAGTGATTTGGGATTTGGAATTAGAATTTTCTTTTCTCTTCGATTCGATCTTTGTTTCTTTAATTAAAAAATAACATTGAACCCCTATATGTGAGAAGAATTGCACAATTTAGCACTAGCGCCCTCTGTGAGCAAATTACGATTTTCTCAGCCATTTTTTTTGTATTGTTGTCACTTTGACATATTGATACTGTGTCATGCATCTGTCATCGACATCCGTCAAACAATTTTCAAGTTTGTTTTAAAAAGAATGAAATCGTAGTTTCCATCCTCGAAGTGATAACGCAGATTTGGTGAACGTCGAAGATGACATTCGCTGGAATAAGGCATACTTTTCACAATGGAAGGGGAAGTCATTGTATCCGGTGTCTTTGGGACAAGCAAAAGTGCACGTAGATAGAGTAGATGATGTAACAAATAGGACACAACGATCAATTAGCACTCTAACTGTAACAGTTATTCGACAACTTCACGTCATCGATCATGTATTTACGGGATCAGTGGCTTTACTTGTTCTTCTATATATAAACTTTGAGCTGCTCTTGACTTAAGCGTGTTGCGTGGAATTTTTCATATCTAGTAGGACCTGTGATTGGTTTTGTAACACAGTTTTTGTTATGCCACTACTAAGTGACGGGTTAGGCTGCGTTTTATTCCGCAGATTCAGTTGAGATGCACTTAGGTCTTTCTTCACCGGTGTATCACCAAGTGGTGGTGCCTCAAATATTTGGACAATTCTAGCTGGAAACATTAGCCTTTCGGTGCTAATGACAACCATTAGTAATTTTGTTGCGTTTGCTTCGATGCCGCTTTGGATATTTACTCTTGGATATGTGATATTTCAACGTGGAAACTTGGGAGTTCCTATGTTAAGATTGCTACCTTTGCTATATCATTAATTGGACCTCTCGGCATTGGAGTTGCTTTTCAACGTTGTTCCCCAAGAGTAACTCAGATTCTGGTCCGACTTTTAAAACCAATCTCATACGGACTGCTCTTAATCGTTATCATATTTACAATTGTGACAAATCTATACTTATTCAAACTGTTCTCCTAAGGTAAGTGGCCTTTGAACGAATGAAAAGTTGAAATATTTAACTAATTTCAGATTATTGTTGCTGGTCTTAGTCTTCCATGGCTTGGTTATTTAATCGCTTTGTACTCAGCGAAAGTTGTAGATGCCTTAACGATAGCTATTGAGAGTGAAATACAAATGAAATTATATGTGCACATGCATATTTACATTCACAAGGAATTATATATAGATTTATATTCGGAAAATCTCCTACTAGACACAGACCGTCATGTTAAAATAGCCGAAAGAAGAAATTACATTTGTAACGAACAACAAAGACTTTTTGTGGCACACCAGAATACTTGGTTCTGAAGTTATGGATTATGGTCATGCTGTTGATAAGTGAGGGGTTATAGTTGTAATGTTGCATGAAGTGGTAAAATAAATAACTTAAATTTCTTGAAGCAAAATATTTCTAATTTTTTGTTTGTCAATTTTTGCTTCTTAGTAATTTTTTAAAGGATTTTGTTGCAATATTTTTTAGCATCTTGTCCATAAATTTTAAACATTCTTTTTCGTCTTTTTTGTCTATCAAAGAATTTTGACAAATTTTGTATAAACGAGTTTTGAATCAGCCTCACCGCTGGTCTTTTTTCAAGCAACTTTCGGCTTGTAAAAGCTGAATGGCGGTACAAACTTCTCCTTGCTCTTTAGATTTTCTGCAGATGCACACACGGAATGCCTGGAATGTTTATGATTGCAACCGCATGTATGTGCTTTAAATGTTAAGCCTTAGCATATTGTCCGGACAAGTACACGTGAAAGAGTGTACACATATTTGACATTCTTCACATTTAAGATGACAACAGTTTGTTTGAGTTTTTTCATTTATTTTCCTTACCTCGTACATTTTGTTTTTCTCTGTACAACTCTTAACACTCCATTGCTGAATTTCTGAAGAAACCACATTATTCTTCGGAATTACTGATCCTCGTTTGTGGCTCATGGAGATCATCTTCATTTTCTTAGAAGGAACATTTTTGAATTCTTTATAATTCGGTCAAAGAACTGGTCTCGAACAAATTCCAGCAAGGCGTTGATGGCGATATCTAAACGTTTTACTACTTTGCCATCCAAATAGTGCTATTTAATTCGTTTATGGAACGACTCCAAGTGCATGTTGGCTTTTATTCCTAAACCTAATCTATAGCAATATGCCCACTTCTCAGGGCGGTTGGCATAGTTATTTAACATGTACTTCCCAAAATCTTCAGTATCTTCATCACAATAAGTCTTGAATAACGCACTCAAACATTTTCTTGAAATTATCAGACAAAAGCTCATCCCTAATACTTTTAATAGCTTTGAATACAATTTTCCTTTTTCAGCGGATTTGATTTTGAAAGATTTTGCATCCAGTTTTTGCTACGTGCCATGAACACAAAAGCTGATTCGAAACTGGTCCCATGACAATTTCCCAAGCATTGTAATATGCCGGGGCATCATCTGAAATAAATACTTGTGCATTGATTTGCCCGACTTGATATTTGATTTTTGAAAAGCATATATAAAATATGCCTTCATTGCTCCTATTACAAAGCAGAATGCTACTGGGCATCCATTACCCGCATCATCGATAACCAATAGTGAGTGGAAGAATGAAACTGTATGGATTGAGCCCATGCGTGCCGTCAACGCATATTTTATCCATCCCATATTTTTAAGAAGATCTTTTGGGAAGCTGTCATTATAACTAACGCAGTCTTCTTTTCAAGAAGCCTTGACTCATCTTCCTCTCCCGGTTGTTTAAAATATATAACAGGGTTGTTTGAATAGTAGCCATTTCATCAACCCACAGTTTTACGATGACGCTGTCCAGCTTGTGGTGACTATACTCAGCATCTAAATGCCTTTTTATATTATATAAATCTTTTCTGCTAACGTGCACATACTTATGGTATAAAACAAATGCAGTTGAACAAATATTGAGGAGAGTAAACATAAGCTTACAAATAGAAAGACAAAACCAAAACAAAACAAAACATTTTGTTTGTGATTTTAAACCGTTTTACAACAAAATTGAGAGCGAAAGTTTGTTAACATACATTGTGTGATTACTTAATTTACTTAAGTGAGCGCGTCTATCAGTCAGATTTAGATTAATTGCAATAAAAACTATTTTATTTTAATATGCAATTTATTTAAGCACGTTCACCACGAATACGACCTGCTAATTGAATGTCTTTGGCATAATTGTAACACGTTTAGCATGAATAGCACATAAATTAGTATCTTCAAAAGACGATAAGCGAAAAAAACATATTTCAAATTTAAAATTTGCCTGCAAACTATGGTCGTATTTATTTTTAATTTGTAATTAATCAATTTCATCTTCAACAAAAATAAATAAATCAATTATTAAATTTTCAAATTAAAGTTGAAATCTTGAATCGATCCCAAAGTACTACGTTCATCAGGTGGTATTAACGCAACACTTTCACGTGTTAATTCTATTCGAAATATTTCGTGTATATATCAAACTATGATAGACGTTTAACTGGTGGAGGAATCTGCACAAACAAAACACATAAAAAAACATTTTAAAAGAAAATAGAAATTGTAAATGAATTTATACTTACTCTTTCTGCTCCAAATCAGTCCATTAATACAAAAAAAGAATGGATACGATTTAATTTCATCAGCATCTTGTGTACCACCTAACCGCGTGTTCGGATCTTTTACCAATAATCAATCCATTTAATAAATGTTGTGCTTCATCTTATATAGCTCTTGGAATCTAACATCATCAAGGAGAACAAACGACAATATAACACCATGATCACGATTGTAGAATGGAAGGCAACCGCATACCTAACACGACACAAAGTTTTTTTGCAAAACAAAAAGGAATTTAAGTTATTTATTTTACTACTTCATACATTACAACTCAAACCCTCACTTATCAACAACATGACCATAATCCATATCTTCTAAAACTTCAGGAGCCAAGTATTCTGGTGTGCCATAAAAGTCTTGTTGTTCGCCCAAATTTAATTTCTTCTTTACATAAACTAAAATCGGCTATTTTAACATGACGGTCCGTGTCTAGTAGGAGATTTTCCAATTATAAATCTCTATATATAATTCCTTGTGAATGTAAATATGCAAGTGCACATACAATTTCAGCTCGATAGAAACTAGTTCTTCATCAAATATTCGCTCGCGCATCAATTGAAAGAATAGCTCTCCAGTATTTACGTATTGCATTAAAAAACATAAATGGTCAGCCGTTCAAATGACCACTTAAGACTAAAAAAAAATATATATACATAAATATTAATTATTTTGATATTTATTTACTATCAAAATTGATGATTTGTCGATTACAGGGCTCGACTTTCTGTTAATCTCTGCGCCACTTCATCCTTTTGTATAATTAATTTTTTAAGAATTTTGGCACATATAGACGGGCTGAATTTTTTTCACGACACAAAATTACTTTTCCGAATGTACCTTTTCCGAGGATTTTCACTAAAATTACTGGACGAGAAATATGAACATCTCATGTTGTTTTAATTGGACAATGTCTATCAATTCCAAACAAAACAAACTTGAAAATATTGACGGATGTCGATGGCAGATATATGACAAAGTATCAATATGTCAAGAGAGGACAACAATACAAAAATGGTCGAGAAAATCTGATTTGCTCACAGAGGGCGCCAGCGCTAAATTGTGCAATTTGTATGCGGAGACTCTCTCTCTATATGTGTATTATATGATATCACTTGATTTTTTTTACTAATGTTATGTCCTTTTATTCATGTAAATTTATTTGTTTACAATAACTATAACAAATTTGATGGTTTAACGTTCGACTGTTCAATAATATAATCTCTCGTCTAATATTTGATTATTTTTATCATATTTCGATGATGACCCTTAAAAATAAAGAAGTTTTAAAATTGTGTATCAATAATTTATTTCCATTCAAATTGAATACATTGCGAAAAAAGTTAAAGTTAATTTTTAAAAATTGAAACCAATGATCGTCCAAAACCAATTCAATTGTCACAAAAAATATTCTTTACACATTAACAGCACAGCAGCTACGACTTCATTTAATTTCCGCTCTTGCAACTTGCCAGGAGAACCTGCTGCTACGAAGATTTCTAAATTATGAGAATATACGTCCAATTTTGAATTTTAAAAATTAAGTAATCAATGATCGTCTTAAACGAATCCTGCGTAAAATCTAACGTAAACAACAAAAAAATTTTTCTACACATTAACTAAACTGCAAACTGCGACTTAATTTCCGCTCTTGCAACTCGCCAGAGAACCTGCTGCTGCGAAGATTTTAAATTGTGAGAAATATACGTCAAACAAATGTCACACATTTCACCAATTAACGCACCAATACATTTACCTTAATCACGCTTGAGAAGTGTAATTAGGTAATTCGAATTTTAAATATAAGTTGCATTGTATCGCGATTGGGATCGAGATGGGAACCTCTAATCACTATTTTAAATTGGCTATGTTGTAGACGTACCAAATAGTGCTTTGGGATTTGGAAACGGGAAATTTTTTATCTCCTCAATTCGATCTTTGTCAAAAATTAATATTGAACTGCCCATATGTGTATTATATCTGTTATTTGATTTTTCTATTATATGCTATGTCCTTTATTCATGTATATTTTTGTTTACAATATCAAGTTTGATTGTTAAACTTTGACTGTTTAATAATATACTCGCTCGTGTAATATATAATTATATTTTCATATATTTTGATGATGTCGCTTACAAATAAAGAAGTTTCAAAATTTTGTATGAACATTTATTTCCGTTGAACATGATTACATTGAAAAAAAAGACAAAGTTTGAATTTTTAAAAATTAAGAAAATCAATGATCGTCCAAAACCAATCCAATCAAAAAAAAAATTCTTTACACATTAACAGCACAGCAACTACGACTATATTTATTTTCGCACTTACAACTTGCCAGGAGAACCTGCTGTTACGAGGATTTCAAATTATGAGAAATACACGTCAAACATATGCTGACACAACATCACCGCTCAACGCACCAATACATTTACCTTAATCACGTTAGCAAAGTGTAATTGTGGGAAGTATTTCTAAATTTAAATATAAGTGGCATTGTATCGCGGTTGGAGTCCAGTTTGGAACGTCTTATCACTATTTTAAACGGGCTATAATTTAGTACATGGTGAAACTTGCTCAACCTTGGGTTAATATACATATTATTACGTTGACAATCGTGATTAGAGGTTCAAAACTGGATCGCAATCGTGATAAAATGTCATTTATTTTAGATTTAGAATTGCCTTATCACACTTCGCTACCGTGATTAACGTAAACGTAATAGTGTGCTGTAAGGTGTGTGCAAATTTTAAACGTTTATTTCTCATCAGTACAACATCGGCGCAGCAGAAGGTTATCCAGCAAGAGCGGAAATCAGTGGTTTGTGCTGATTTCAAAGATTTGTCTTTATTAAAACAACAAATCTGAGACGACTTTTGCTGAGCTGAAGCTCAATGTAGTTATTAGGAAACAACGATCGAATTGTAAAGAGATAAAATATTTCCCAATTCCAAATCACCATCATACGCAATTATATGAATATATACGTATTACAATTTGGGCATTTAACTAGTGAAAGAAATTTTCAATTGAAAGGTAAAATCGGCCATGTTAACCGCGTCGTTGTTATTTCCAATATTTAGCAAGAAAGAAGTTTATCCTGAATTAAATTGAATTCAAAACGCTGTTTTCATCATAATGTTAAATATAAAAGAGGTGATAAAAATTTTGGCGAATAAAGCTATAAAATATGTCAAACAAGATTAGAAATCGAAGAAAAGTGTTACATTTTCTAGAATTCGTTTTAAATGTTAATCTCTAGTTGGAGAGAAAAGTATGCATGTATCAATCGAATTTGCCCAGTTTAAAAAATTATTTTAATGAAAATTGGTTGACGTACCATCAGTCTTAACGCGTAGTTGTTATATTAATTTCAAGACTTTAAAAATAAAGTAATTGTTTAAATTTATTACTTATATCTTTTATATTTGTTAACTTCCAAAGTCCACAATGCAGAACAGTGACTACACGGAATATATGACAATATCTACTGTAATTGGTGAAGATTTAATCTCAGTATATGGT
>JAHHFQ010000104.1:0-16327 GCA_018831715.1 Matsumurasca onukii | reverse complement strand
GTTGAGATCCTAAGAGCCTCGTCTGGCGTGAAAATAATGATCAATCGTTGTTCTAACATGGTTTACAGTGCATAATTCAACCTTTCTTTGAATACATGCTTGTAACTTGAACAATAGCAAATCTTGTAAGGATGATAGCTTAGGTCGTCGCGAAGAAGACGTCTTATAGGTCGATCTTAGAAACCGAAGAGCTAATCGTAGAAAACCGAAGAACGGCAGAGACTAGCAATCCGTTCAAAACATGTCAAACAGCGTCAATATTAGCAGGTGTTCTTACTGTTCTAGGTGATCCTCCTTCCTTTATTGTTACAAAAGCAGAAACAGGGCCTTGAAACCCATAGAAGAATTGTATTCGACACCACGAGGAGGAACGTTAAACCATACGAAAACTCCTTCAGTTAGAACACAGAACAATTATTTCTATAAAAATCTCGACTACATTTGCACGGTGTTCAAAGTAAAGTTAAACACTTCATTGCTACTAAACTCCGCTTAAGGTGAACAGAATGGCGACCATCCCCACCCGATCAGACGTCCCCATACTATCTATCCCCACCTCAAAAACCGTCATTCGGCCAGAACTTCGAGATCCGTACAAACATTGGAGAGAGAGTCGCATGACTAACCCTCTCCAAGAGACCTCCGTACAGTAAAGAAATGGTGGTCATCATTTAAGGACATTTCTTGCTACATAAATTATTTTGTGTATTTTTTTCTATAGATACAATTTCCACCTTCTCTTAAAAAAAAAAAATTAACATTCTCAACAGCTTTTTGATTTGTTTCACATTTAAAATGTCAGGTTTGACTGCCGGACTTGTATAATATGTATGATTTATGTCCAGAATTACTTTATCCACAATGTTGTATTTACGGCAAGACTTTATATAGACATTAAGAGGCTTTTATTCTTCGTAAATTAAGGTATTTCAAAGGGTTTCTTGTAAAGTCTCTGAACGTTAGATAAAAAACTAACCAAGACGCTTTGACGAGGATGTACTATTTCACCTACCGTTTCCACACTTTGAGCTCCTACATAGTGCCTTATGCGGGTAAAAAAAAAAAGATAACAATCGTTTTAGTCAAGAAACATCACAAGTTATAGTACACCATCTCAGTTGTGTTTACTCGTTTTTAATTAATTAATCTGACCATGTCTTGTAAAATTCTAGTTTATTTTCTCATTAGGTCCCAGAAGAAAACTTTTTGCCGGTGAGTTAAAAGCAGTTGAATCTCAGGCTATGCGTAGATGAGGTCAAAAGACACATTTAGACGAGTTATGAACAAAACCTTTTGTTACCAGAAAGAAACACTGGAAATATACTCGTAAAATTTAAATATGAGTTGTTAACACGATTTCCAAAACTCTAAATTAATAGTGTGGTTTGAAATTGGATATACCGGGTGGCTACGATATGTCCTAAACGGATTTAGAGTACTATTAGAGCTAGAAAGATGAAACAAACTTTTTCTCACTTAAATCGTACACGGAAATTTCAGGAAAAATATTTTAAGATTCTCAGTATACAGAGTGTGTCAATACTGAACTCACGGAGCCGTACCGAAATTTTTAAATGCAAGCGTGGGTCATATTGCGTACAACATTTTAAACAACAATTTCAACATTTTTCACGAAATAATTTCTTTTGATATGTTGCCTGTTACCAAACTAGAGAGCTATAAACGGAATCGTGTAAGCTTTTACGTGGTCGCCTCACCATCAATTCGGATTAAAAAAATATGGTAAGCGCATGAATTGTTTCAGAATTTCACGAGCTTTTCAACCGTATGTCGTACAACCATGTTTTTGAAACATTTCTAACCTCAAAATGATGAAAATATTGAAGTTGTTTTATCATGAATAAGTCACAAACATTAAAATACTAAGGTATGTCATGTTGCATATAATTGTAAAGATAATTTTAATATGTACATTTTTGTATTTAACCCAATTTCTGTAACTTTATTCGTTTAATAGCTATAACAAAGATTCTATTTTAAATAGATTGTGCCTGATGTATTTATGGTTTATATGGTCGTAAGACCTGCTTGGTATCTAAAAATAAGACCAAATTTAATAAAGCTGTTTTCCTTAGTAAAAGAGCAAAGAATTACAAAAACAAACAGAAATAAGAATATACCAATTGTTAGAAGCTTTTTTTTACAAAAATCAACTAAAGAACATCCAGTTGTCATATGGTTATGTTATTGCGCACCCCTTATCTATAGGTTATATCAGCTGATTAATTTCTTCAGTTGTTGTATTGTTGTATTTAAAATTTGTTTACATTTCACATGTGATAATTGCAATGAATACTCATGGTTTTCAGCGATAAAACAATTAATATTCATCAATGGCAAATGCGAGTATTCATGGTAACTCATTTTGTTCTGTGAGTTTCAGTATTGACACACCCCGTAATACTCCAGAGAGAAAAAGTTTGTTTCATCTTCTAGCTCTAATAGGCATCTCTTATGATCCGTTTAGACCTTATCGTATAGCCACCCGGTGTTGTGTTTATGTGTTTATTACTTAAAAGAAACCGATATTACTCTGATATTCATTATTAGTTGGCGGTATTAAGATTAAAAACATTAAACAGCGGTTGTAAACAGGAACAATACTGTTCCTATGGTAAAGAATAAATAAATTTAAGAGATTGTCAAAAAAGTCCTTTTCTTTCTCTGGGAATATAGTTCAAGCTTTTCAACGATCAAAAAACTATGCTATTTTAAATTTTAAACTTATGGTTAAGGTCATAAATAAAGAGATGTTTTGAGAAACCACTGATAATGTTTTAATGATTTTAAACATTAAACGTTTCGTCTAAACTGTGTTAGACATCATCGTTTTAGACCAAAAGAGTATAAATTATATACATGATAAAAAAAAGTAGTATAAAAAATTTAAAGTTAAAATAATTTTAAATTAAAAAAAACAAACCCAACTGAGATAGTATATATAAAAAAGTTATTTAAATTGTTGACTTGATGAAAGAAAAATAGTTATTTTTGGTTCATTATGTACAAAGGACCAAATAGCTACTGGTAACTTAAAAAAGTTTCGTCACGATAATTGAAATTATTTAGGTTTTTTTTTACTCTTTATGGATTCTCTAATTATTTGGGGAAATAATTAGAGAAGGACAAGGACCATTAGTTTCAGGTGAAGAAAGTTTTGAAAATGCCTTCATAGACTATGGATATTCGTCAAATAAATAAATAACGCTTTTCTAAAAAAAACAGTTCGGTAGACGCAAAAATAGAGAAGACATTAGTTATAGAGGAACAGAAAAGAGCTTTTTCCCTACATACACGGTTGTAATCTAGATAAAGTAGGCAGAATCTTAAGTCTATTTGGATTGAAACCCATCTGACCCTTTAAATTATAATCTGTTTTATATAGAACGAAGAAACACACGAGGTAGGACGGGCTTCACTTCTAGGACAAATGAGGGGTGAAATATTCATCCCAGTCAAAGCGGCGTAGATTGATTTTTATCGGACGATCAGAGAAACCTAAATGCGTTCAAGACACCCTAAACGCAGCTATGTTGAGTGGGAGCAGAAAACTTTATATTGTTTACAATGTACAAAAAACTAATAGGAAAGATATACTTGGTTCAAACCTGTTTTACATAAAAATTTGTCATAATACCTGCAATGAGTATAAACTATAATAACACATACAAGCGTGTACAAAGTTAGTTCTTGAGTTTTACAAACGATACCGTTAAGTGAAAGACTATTTTAATTTTTATAATATATATGTTAGTTACAAATACACAAGTTGGTGTACAACAAAACATAATACAAGTATTGTTGTTATGTCTTTGTCATAGAAAAGCTGAACAGTTGTCATATTACGAGCTGTCAGAGCTGATAAGAACTTGATAGATTACCTGGTGATTAACTTTCTTTCAGGACTGATAATAGCTCCTAACGTTCTGTTAATGATGCAAGAGCATGAAAGGACATTTTGATTTACGTTTTTACTCCAGTTTTATGTTTCATTTGAGTTACAACCACCTGTTTCTTTGGGTGCTGCTGGTTTTGTTTGACATCTTTATTGCTGCTCTGTTGCCAAAAAAAAAAGAACTTGTACATTTACTTTGCTACAAATTGAAGAACTTACGTCCAATGGTTCACTACACTCGCCTACTATACTAAGCTCATTTTTTCCGTCCTTTTAATATGGAAGGTAATACAGTAATAATAAATTTAAGTCAAAACATTTGACTCTAAATCTTGCAACCACATCCATGCGCTGTGAGATAGAACGTCCATGCTCGTACATGAAATGGTATTCATTTGTAGGTATTTATGGTGAATTATTGTAATTCGTATTACCTCTTGTAGGTAATTAAGATAAATTAAACTTAAGCCTCAGTTGATATCAGCTGTGATGGGTTATAATGAACCAAAATAAGAGGATTATAAACTTGTAATCCTTACTGGTGAAATTACTGCTATAACGCGCTTTATTTTCGTCGAGTTGAAATGAAAAATTCGTACATCATATTTCATATTTGGGGGAACTATGTCACATCGATGTAGGCCTATCCTTTCTATTGTAGTATTATTGTAGTTTCATTTATGTTTAACTTTAATTATTACAGAAAATTTACAGATTCGGGTTTTATAACATATTTGCGGATATTAATGTTCATAAAGATAACTTCGATTGTTTATGCATTTCTACATTTTTTCTTTACACCTGAAGTTATTCGGGTTCTACCTCATTTAATATTTGTATTTTATTAATACATTGTTTCAATTGTCATATAATATTATTTGTAATGCACACTTTACTAAAAGTAGAAAATATACTATGCTTGTAAAGATCATCAACAACAAATACAACAACCACAAAAAAGTTACCTAATTCCTTCTTTGCTCTCTTGTAATAGTGTAAACTAAGTTTAACATTTCAAAATGTTCTTGCAGATCCTGTTCTTAATATTCTCTTCCTGTACACTTTCTTTACTGGTGTATATTTCAGGGAAGAAAATGCATCTTCCATTGAGACAACCGATACATCAACGTGATGGACATTTATTGAGACTGATTCCTTAACTGCAAACTCAGTAGAAAACAACATAACTTTAACGTTTCCCAAGCAAATGCTTAAAATATAATAAATATCCTAACAATAAATTAGCTAAGAGGAATCGGTTGTATAATTTTATTGTTATGTTGTATTTGTTTACATGCTTCTTCCCTCCTCTTCGGTTGTTTTTGCAAAACGAATAAAAAACGTTTGAGTGTTGTTTACATCAAAACTGTGATGTTTCTTCACTAACTTCATCGTGTCAAATAAAGTCGTCTTCACGTTTTTATTAGTATCTTAGTAGTTTTAAAATATGATATGGCCTACTTAATAATTCCTCATATTTTCAAATCTATTAAGCTAACCGAGTACACAGAACATTTTTGATGCGTTTGGAAACAACACTGAATATTTACTTTCATAACATTCAACTATTAACCCTTCGAGGTTCACTCTATACTCTTCACTTGATCACTGGCTATAAAAAGATTTATGTAAAACTGAAAAAAGATGAAATAAATCTCTGCAAGAAGAAGAGCCTACTTAGTGTACTTTGCCCAAACTCCAAACTGTGATCACTTTTCCGCACTTCACATAGGTAATCCATCAAAGTACAGAACACTCCAGCTTATGCTCTCGGAGTCGGCTCTTTAACTGAAACTTACACACAGGTCGGTAATTTGAGGAAATGTGTCAATATAGATGTGTAAACGGTGTAACATATGTCAAACAAACACCGTTAACATTATAACAGAAGAATATATTCATGTTAGCAAACATTTTAACTTAATTAATCAAAATATAAAATAACAGTGTCTGTGGTTAAGATCAAACATGAAACTGGACTCATGTGTGTTGAGGGAAACTGAGACTAATTCCAAACAGAAATGTAAATACCGTTATACTCTACATACGACAGGTTACCTTAGAGCTTTAGACTAGCCACAGAAACCGAACTCTGCTCACGCTCACCCTTAGCTAACTTGCTGACCCTCCCCTTCATCCCACCCTTACACTGTGTGTTGAGGGAAACTGAGACTAATTCCACACAGACATGTAAATACTACTATTCCTCTACACTTGACAGGTTACCTTAGAGCTTTTAGACTAGCCACAGAAACCGAACTCCGCTCATGCCTCACCCTAGCTAACTTGCCAACCCCCCCTCTCATCATTACCCTTACACTGTGTGTTGAGGGAAACTGAGACTAACCCACACAGACATGTAAATACCGTTACACTCTCAATACTTGACAGGTTACCTTAGAGCTTTAGACTAGCCACAGAAACCAAACTCTGCTCACGCTCACTCTTATTAACTTGCCAACCCTCCTCTCATCCTACCCCTTACACTGTGTGTTGAGGGAACTGAGACTAATTCCACACAGAAATGTAAATACCGTTACACTCTACATACGACAGGTTACCTTAGAGCTTTAGACTAGCCACAGAACTGAACTCCGCTCACGCTCACCCTGCTAACTTGCCAACCCCCCTCCTCTCATCCTTACCCCACACTGTGTGTTGAGGGAAACTGAGACCAATTCCACACAGACATGTAAATATCGTTACACTCTACATACGACAGGTTACCTTAGAGCTTTAGACTAGCCACAAAACTGAACTCCTGCTCACGCTCACCTTTAGCAACTTACCAACCCCTCCCTCATCCTACCCCTACACTGTGTGTTGAGGGAAACTGAGACTAATTCCACACGAAATGTAAATACCGTTACACTCTACATACGACAGGTTACCTTAGAGCTTTAGACTAGCCACAGATACCGAACTCCTGCTCACGCTCACCTTGCTAACTTGCCAACCCCTCCTCCTCTCATCCTACCCCTGTACACTGTGTGTGTTGAGAGAAACTGAGCTACTTCCAAACAGAAATGTAAATACCGTTACACTCTACATGCGACAGGTTACCTCAGAGTTTAGACTAGCCACAGAAACCGAATCTGCTCAACCTGCTTAGCTAACCTGTCAACCCCCTCCTCATCCTACCCCCACACCAAAAGTGATGGAAACTGAGACTAATTCCCACACAGAAATGTAACATGTTACACCTACACATACAACAGGTTACCTAGAGCTAGACTAGCCACAGAAAATAAACTCTGCTCACTCTCACCCTTAGCTAACTTGCCAACCCCCTCCTATCATCTCTTACCCCTACACTGTGTGTTGAGGAAACTGAGACTACCTGAAACAGAATGTAAATACAGTTACACTTTACATACGACAGGTTACCTTAGAGCTTTAGACTAGCCACAGAACTGAACTCTGCTCACGCTCACCCTTTTAGCTAACTTACCAACCACCTCCTCTCATCCTTACCCCCATTACACTAATGTGTGTTGAGGGAAACTGAGAATAATCTACACAGAAAATGGAAATATGTTACATTCTACATACCAGGTTACCTAGAGCTTTAGACTAGCCACAGAAACCGAACCTGCTCGGCTCAAATTCTTAGCTAACTTGCTAATCCCCTCCTCCTCTCATCCTTACCCCTACACTGTGTGTTGAAGGAAACTGAGACTAATTCCACACAGAAATGTAAGGTATGTTACACCCTCTACATACGACAGGTTACCTTAGAGCTTAGACTAGCCACAGAAAATGAACCCTGTTCTTCTCACCCTTAGCTAACTTGCCAACCCTCCTATCATCTCCTTACCCCTACACTGTGTGTTGAGAGGGAAACTGAGACTAATTCCACACAGAATAATATCGTTACACTCTACATACGACAGGTTACCCTGGTATTTTAGACTAGCCACAGAAACCGAACTCTGCTCAAGCTCAACCTTAGCTAACTTGTCAACCCTCCCCTATCCTACCCCTTACACTGTGTGTTGAGGGAAACTGAGATTAATTCCACACAGAAATGTAACATTACACTCTACATACGATGGGTTACCTTAGAGCTTTAGACTAGCCACAGAAAAAAACAAAACCCTGCTCACCTCACCCTTAGCTAATTTTCTGCCAACCCCCTCCTCTATCATCCTTACTCCTTACACTGTGTGTTGAGGGAAACTGAGACTAATTCCAAAAGAAATGTAAATACTGTTACATTCTTTACATTGACAGGTTACCTTAGAGCTTTAGACTAGCCACAGAAACCGAACTTGCTCACGCTCACCCTTAGCTAACTTGCCAACCCCTCCTCTTATCTCCTTACCCCACACTGTGTGTTGAGGGAAACTGAGACTATTCCACACAGAAATGTAAGTTACACTCTTACATACGACAGGTTACTTAGAGCTTTTAGACTAGCCACAGAAACCGAACTCTGCTCACTCTCACCCTTAGCTAACTGGGTTAACCTCCTCCTCTCATCCTACACCTACACTGTGTGTTGAGGGAAACTGAGACTAATTCACACAGAAATGTAAATACTGTTACACCCCACACTGACAGGTTACCTTAGAGCTTTAGACTAGCCACAGAAACCAAACCTGCCCACGCTCACTTTAGCTAACTTGCCAACCCCCCCTCCCTCATCCCACCCCACACCGTGTGGAAACTGAGACTGAATTCCAAAAGAAATGTAAATACCGTTACATCTCTTACACTCCTGACAGGTTACCTTTAGAGCTTTAGACCAGCACACAAGAAACCGAACCTGCTCACGTCACCCTTAGCTAACTTGCCAACCCCTCCTTCATTCCACTCCCTTACACTGTGTGCTGAGGAAACTGAGACTAATTCCACACAGAAAAAAATATCGTTACACTCTCTACATACGACAGTTTACCTTAGAGTTTAGACTAGCTACAGAAAATGAACTTCTGCTCACTCTCACCCTTAGCTAACTTACCAACCCTCCTCTCATCCTTACCCCTACACTGTGTGTTGAGGGAAACTGAGACTTATTCCACACAGAAATGTAAATACCGTTACACTCTACACTTGACAGGTTACCTAGAGCTTTAGACTCCACAGAAACCGAACTCTGCTCACGCTCACCTTGGCTAAGCACAACCCCTCCCCTCATCCTTATCCCTACACTGTGTGTTGAGGGAAACTGAGTAATTAATTCCACACAGAAATGTAAATAATGTTACACTCTACATACGACAGGTTACCTAGAGCTAGACTCAGCTTTCACAGAAACCGAACTCTGCCACGCTCACACTTAGCTAACTTGCCAACCCCTCCTTCATCTCTACCCTCACACTGCGTGTTGAGGGAAACTGGAGATAATTCCAAACAGAAATGTAAATTTGTTACACTCTACATTTGACAGGTTACCTTAGAGCTTTTAGACTAGCCACAGAAACCGAACTCTGCTCAATGCCAAACCCTTAGCTAACTTGCCAAACTTCTGCCACCTCCCTTCCTCATCTCACCTCACCTGTGTGTTGAGGGAAACTGAGACTAATTGCACACAGAAATGTAAATAGTCGTTACACTCTACATACGACAGGTTACCTTAGAGCTTTAGACCAGCCACAGAAACCAGAACTCTGTTATGCTCACCTTGCTAACTTTAATAAATCCTCCCCTCCTCTTCATCCTACCCCTACACTGTGTGTTGAGGGAAACTGAGACTCAATTCCACAATAGAATGTAAATGTCGTTACACTCTACATACGACAGGTTACCTTAGAGTTTAAGACGCCACAGAAACTGAACTCTGCTCTCGCTCCAGCTTAGCTAATTTGTCAACCACCTTTCTTCATTCTTACCCCTCACACTGTGTGTTGAGGGAAACTGAGACTAATTCCATACAGAAATGTAAATACCGTTACACTCTACATTTGACAGGTTACCTTAGAGCTTCTTTATACTAGCCACAGAAACCGAACTCTGCTCACGCTCACCCTTAGCTAACTTGCCAACCCCTCCTCCCTTACCACACCTGTGTGTTGAGGGAAACTGAGACTCAATTCCAAACAGAAATGTAAATGTACCGTTACACTCTACATTTCGACAGGTTACCTTAGAGCTTAGACTAGCCACAGAAACCGAACTGCTCACACTCACCCTTAGCTAACTTGCCAACCCCTCCTCTCATCCACCCCTGGGTACACTGTGTTGAGGGAAACTGAGACTAATTCCACACAGAAATGTAAATATCGTTACACTCTACATACGACAGGTTACCTTAGAGTTTAGACCAGCCACAGAAACCGAACTCTGCTCAAGCACAGCTAGCTAACTTGCCAACCACCTTCTTCATCCTTACCCTCACTGCGTGTTGAGGGAAACTGAGACTCTAATTCCATACAGAATGTAAATGTTGAACACCTCTATACATTTGACAGGTTACCTTAGAGCTTTATAACTAGCCACAGAAACCGAACTGCTCACACTCACCCTTAGCTAACTTGCCAACCCCTCCTTCATCCTTACCCTCACACTGTGTTGAGGGAAACTGAGACTAATTCCAAACAGAAATGTAAATACCGTTACATCTTCCACACTTGACAGGTTACCTTAGAGCTTTAGACTAGCCACAGAAACCGAACTCTGCTCACACTCAACTTAGCTAACTTGCCAACCACCTCCTCTCATCCTTCCCCTACACTGTGTGTTGAGGGAAACTGAGACTAATTGCACACAGAAATGTAAATAATGTTACACTCCCTACATACGACAGGTTACCTTAGAGCTTTAGACTAGCCACAGAAACCGAACTCCGCTCACGCTCACCCTTAGCTAACTTGCCAACCCCCCTCCTCCTCATCCTTACCCTTACACTGTGTGTTGAGGGAAACTGAGACTAATTCCACACAGAAATGTAAATACCGTTACACTCTACATACGACAGGTTACCTTAGAGCTTTAGACTAGCCACAGAAACTGAACTCGCTCACGCTCACCCTTAGCTAACTTGCCAACCCCCTCCTCTCATCATTACCCCTGTACTGTGTTGAGGGAAACTGAGACTAATTCCACACAGAAATGTAAATACCGTTACACTCTACACGACAGGTTACCTCCTAGAGCTTTAGACTAGCCACAGAAACCGAACTCTGCTCACTCTCACCCTTAGCTAACTTACCAACCCCTCCTCTCATCCTTACCCCTTACACTGTGTGTTGAGGGAAACTGAGACTAATTCCACACAGAAATGTAAATATCGTTACACTCTACATACGACAGGTTACCTTAGAGCTTTAGACTAGCCACAGAAACCGAACTCTGCTCACACTCACCCTTAGCTAACTTGCCAACCCCCTCCTCTCATCCTTACCCTACACTGTGTGTTGAGGGAAACTGAGACTAATTCCACACAGAAATGTAAATACCGTTACACTCTACATACGACAGGTTACCTTAGAGCTTTAGACTAGCCACAGAAACCGAACCCTGCTCACGCTCACCTTAGCTAACTTAACAACCCTCCTCATCCTACCCCCACCGTGTTGAGGGAAACTGAGACTAATTCCACACAGAAATGTAAATACCGTTACACCCTCTACATACGACAGGTTACCTTAGAGTTTTAGACTAGCCACAGAAACCGAACTCCGCTCACGCTCAACCTTAGCTAACTTGCCAACCCCCTCCTCTCATCCTACTCCCTCACACTGTGTGTTGAGGGAAACTGAGACTAATTCCACACAGAAATGTAAATGTTACACTCTACATACGACAGGTTACCTTAGAGCTTTAGATCAGCCACAGAAACCGAACTCTGCTCACGCTCACCCTAGCTAACTTGCCAACCCCTCCTCTCATCCTTACCCTACACTGTGTGTTGAGGGAAACTGAGACTAATTCCACACAGAAATGTAAATACCGTTACACCTACATACGACAGGTTACCTTAGAGCTTTAGACTAGCCACAGAAACCGAACTCTGCTCACACTCACCCTAGCTAACTTGCCAACCCCTCCTCTCTCATCCTTACCCCTACACTGTGTGTTGAGGGAAACTGAGACTAATTCCACACAGAAATGTAAATACCGTTACACTCTACATACGACAGGTTACCTTAGAGCTTTAGACTAGCCACAGAAACCGAACTCTGCTCACGCTCACCCTTAGCTAACTTGCCAACCCCTCCTCTCTCATCCTTACCCCTTACACTGTGTTGAGAGGGAAACTGAGACTAATTCCACACAGAAATGTAAATACCGTTACACTCTACATACGACAGGTTACCTTAGAGCTTTAGACTAGCCACAGAAACCGAACTCTGCTCACGCTCACCCTTAGCTAACTTGCCAACCCTCCTCTCATCCTTACCCCTACACTGTGTGTTGAGGGAAACTGAGATTACTCCACACTACCGTTACACTCTACATACGACAGGTTACCTAGAGCTTTAGACTAGCCACAGAAACCGAACTGCTCACGCTCACTAACTTAACTAATCCCCCTCCCCTCATCCCACCCCCCACACTGTGTGTTGAGGGAAACTGAGACTAATTCCACACAGAAATGTAAATATCGTTACACTCTACATACGACAGGTTACCGAGCTTTAGACTAGCCACAGAAACTGAACCTGCTTCACGTTTCAAGCTACAATTACCACCCCCCTCCTCTCATCTTACCCCACACTTAGTTACTTTACCCATAACAATTACTAACTAACCCTCCTCCCTTCCCTTACCACCTCGTTTACTTACTCACCTTTACCTAACTTACTATCTCCCCCCTACCCCTACCCCTTCACTTAGTTACTTACCCTTACCTAACTTACTTAACCCCCCACCACCTCACTTACTATCCCTTACCAAATTTACTAATTCTCTCCTTCACTCTTACCCCTAACTTACTTACTCACCCTTAGCTAACTTAATTGAACTTAATCTTCTTGTCAAGTATTCTAAGAGAGACTGAACACATCAGCTTGTCATATTGTAAGCTCACCAAGGTAGAGATTAGATCCAGGTAAAAGAAGAGACATAGGTTTTAGAAATTAAATCTGTTTGAATGTCCTATGTCCTGGTTTTCCAAAGGTTAACAATATTTTAGCAACACTCTTCTTTAGGGTTGCGAAAAAAATAATTATGGAAATACAGAAATGTTAGTCCATTGTAAAAGGAATACTAGACTTGGTGGGAAACAGTTACAAAAAACTAGTTAGCGGTGGACACCAAGTAGTATAGCTATCCACCGATCTTAAACACCCACCAGTGTTAATTTTAATAGTTTTAAACAAAACCAAAGGAATTTCTACTTAAGTAATAAACTCGTAATTAAATGGACGGAAGAACATCCGAGTATTTTAATTATGTTATAAAATCTGAGTTAATTAGACGTAAGTCAAAGTTTATGGCGACTATGATGGCTCATAATGAACCTGAATAAGAAGATTATGAACTCGTAATCCCTTTGGTAAAATCTCTTTGGTTAGACACGTTCCATTTGTTGCCTTTAAATACATAGTGAAATAAAACTCACAGTAAACCTGAAAACTCAAAAGTACGTTAATGAATTTTGAAATAAATAACTACATTTAAAGCATTTATTTACAATTCGGCAAAGTTCCGAAAGATCAGAATTGATCCCTGATATACACAGATATATAAGAATATTAAATAGTGTCTAAGGTATATAAAAGTGTTTCAAAACTGCCAAAGAGTATATATTAGGTTTTGGGCATACTTCCCTCAGTATTTTCTACACTGGTGAGACTGACGTGGAACTGGCCCAACTCACCGTCATTGTTCTATAACTATATAAAATATCTTCTTATTTACACCGATCCATAGCAAAGATTTAGCTTAGGTTACAGCTTACTTGTCTGGTATGGATAGGACCAACTTTAACCTATATTTGATATCAGAGCAAGCTGACGTATCTATTCCTTTCACAGGAAACTGAGCAAACAGACTAAGTTGAAGTAAGTGAGTCCACTAGGTTGTAATCCTTTTAAGATTTTGACATTTTGCAAACCATCTCTACCTTACAAGTCATTAGTACAGCCTTCATAGTATACTGTTACCCGTCTGAAATTAACTAATTATTGAAACAGCTATGAAGAGCAAATTTGTATTAGGTGTTCTAGATTCTTGCCAAGTGTGGTTTCTAAGTCTCCTTTAGTGACTTATATATCTTCTTCTCCCTAGGTTGACTTGGGCTGATAGCCCACATTTAACAGAGGACTCCCTCACTCAGCAGTAAGTTTTCACAGTTTACCCTTCCCCCAGTACCTACCTGAATTCAAGCGTTTAGATTTACCAGACTGTAAACTTACTAAAAATATACGTATTTGAAACAAACCACCTCGAAGGTAACCTACTTAAGTTACCTCGTCAGATTTGCTAGCTAGGAAAATTATAAAGTACAGAGAACAATCTATACAGATTTTATTAAGAATTGTACATTTGGAACGAATATCAGTATTCATTGCCCTGGAAGCTTTTGGCTTCCAGCCAGTCTACCTAAGGCTCGAATTTCAATGTGGCTGAACTGCAAAACAATAAATTCCCTTCCTCAGACGATCGAACAAGACGTAGAAAGCTGAGAAGTACAGGTGGTAAAGAGTGTATTTTAAAGTAGACTTTGTATTACAATAATTTGTAAAGCTTCTTGGATGCACATGTATACGAGTTGACACGACGTTGTTTTTAGATTTTAGCCCAATCAAAACTTATGGTGATTTTATGTCCATTTACTTAAGTTATAGGTCAAATTACATTGTCCATTGATGACCTTGAAGTTTGGTGAATAGTCTCTATTTTGAGTCTGCAATCCTCTACATCTGAAAGAGCAGCCAGTGACATTTTAAACAATCTCTATATTTAAGTATTTGTATTACTTATAACTTTGTGCAAGAAAAAATTCGTTAATTTTTGAGAATTTTTTTTATATTTGGAAACATCACTGAATATTTACATTCATAACATTCAACTATTAACGCTTCGAGGTTGACTCTATACTCTTCACATGATCACTGGTTATCATAGATTTATGTGTGAAACTGAAAAAGATGTAATAAATCTCTCTACTCAGTGTCACTTTGCCCAAACTCCAAACTCGTGATCACTTTTCCTCACTTCATAGGTAATCCATCAAAGTACAGAACACTCCAGCGTCTATGCTCTCGGGTCGGCTCTTTAGCTGAAACTTACACACAGGTCGTAGGACTTGAGGAAATGCAGTCAATATAGATGTGTAAACTTAAGTCTAACATATGTCAAACACACCGTTTGTTTTGGTGTTTATCTATGTTGATACAACTTTTGGTGTATCAACATAAAATCAACAGTTATGTTGATTTCTGGTTCCAGTTAAGAATCAGTCTCAATAAATGTCCATCACGTTGATGTATCAGTTTGTCTCAATGGAGAGATGCATTTTCTTCCCTGAAATATACACCAGTAAGTAAGTGTACAAGAGAATATTAAGAACGGGATCCCACAAGAACATTTTTTAGATGTTAACAAACGTTTCGTTTGACATTATAACAGAAGAATATATTCTTGTTGTGGCAAACATTTTATTCATCTTATCAAAATATAAAATCAACAGTGTCTGTGGTTAAGATCAAACATGAAACTGGACCTCATGTGTGTTAAAGGAAACTGAGACTAATTCCAAACAGAAATGTAAATACCGTTACACTCTACATACGACAGGTTACCTTAGAGCTTTAGACTAGCCACAGAAACCGAAACTCTGCTCACGCTCACCCTTAGCTAACTCCCTCTCCTTACCCCTACACGTGTGTTGAGAGAAACTGAGACTAATTCCACACAGAAATGTAAATACCGTTACACTCTACATACGACAGGTTACCTTAGAGCTTTAGACTAGCCACAGAAACCGAACTCTGCTCACACTCACCCTTAGCTAACACCAACCCCCTCCTCTCATCCTTACCCCTGTGTGTTGGAGAAACTGAGACTAATTCCACACAGAAATGTAAATACCGTTACACTCTACATACGACAGGTTACCTTAGAGCTTTAGACTAGCCACAGAAACCGAACTCTGCTCACACTCACCCTTAGCTAACTTGCCAACCCCCTCCTCTCATCCCCCCACGTGTGTGAGAGAAACTGAGACTAATTCCACACAGAAATGTAAATACCGTTACACTCATACGACCACCCCTTAGAGCAGACTAGCCACAGAAACCGAACTCTGCTCACTGCACCCCCTTAGCTAACCAACCTCCTCTCATCCTTACCCTACACTGTGTGTTGAGAGAAGCTACCGTTACACTCTACATACGACAGGTTACCTTAGAGAAACTTAGACTAGCCACAGAAACCGAACTCTGCTCCTCACCACCCCACCTGGCTGCCAACCCCCTCCTCTCATCCCCCACCCCTTACCGTGTGTTGAGAGAAACTGAG
>JAHHFQ010000103.1:0-16498 GCA_018831715.1 Matsumurasca onukii | reverse complement strand
CATGTGTTTAAACAAAAGTGAAATGTTTTGAACGTTGAAAGAGTGAATAACTACGACTAATCATAAACACTGACATTTTGTGTTTCATGCAAGAATCAAATTATAATATAAATCCTTAATGTTAATATTTACAAAAAACCTTTTTTTACGTAAATTTTTAATCACCAAAGTGGCGTTTAAGAAAATCAACTTGATTTAGCTTAAAATAAATTAAATTACTTTCCTTTACGGATTACAAACACCGTTAACAACAATAAAGAAGATGGTGAAAGAATAGAAATAAAAGACTAAGCACAAATAGCAAATTACCACTAGCAACTAATGACCAAAAACCCCCAGTATTAAATGGATTGATTGTCTACTAGCTATTAATCCATTAAAACCAATAAAATAGTTGTTATTTAAACGTGGGTAATTAATTATTAAATGACAACCTAAACCAGGACAATTACAACAACTTTTCATACTACAGATTTTTATATTTATTGGAAATCATTTTGGGTTATAAAATTTGTTCAACTATACAAAATCAAAGTTTAGAATGGTATAAGGGACGTTTACGGGACATTAACATTACGTTTGTACTAGCCAGCAAAATATCAATGACATGAGAAATGGTAGGTGCGAAGTATTCTGGCATTCAGCCAACGATCGCTGACTGCGGGGGCGGATCTCCGAACTTCGGGTCTCGCGCTACCACGCCTGCAAGCTATCTATCTCTATAACATGCATCAGATGCATGTTATAAGTAAAATGAACGCTTTGCATAGACACCGCATTAGTTTATCCAAAGGGCAGAAAATTAAAATTTTAAACGCGTATAAAAGGCGTACCAGTGCTGTGATTGGTTTATCAAACTCGCAACTGTCAAATGGAAATGACGAAATTATGCTTACAGACTGTCAGCACAAAGGGGTCAAAAATGCCTTGAAAAATAATAAAGGAATCCGTATGTCCATCAGCTATAGTCAAATGACAAAACAAAAAGAGGGTGGATTACTCAAGGAAATAATGGAATTGGTTGAAACGAGTGTGCCAGGTGGGAAACAGTTTATTTCACCGCTCGTCAAAAACAAAATCGCTCCGATATTGAAAAATCATTTTATACCATGGTTGAAAAACTTGATCGATAACGAGCTGGATACCATAATACGTAAAGATCCAAACGGTTCGGGACTGAAACGTCGAATCAACTCGAAATTGAATACGATTATAGCGGGTCCAAGATCGATTAAAAAAAAACCCCTCTTACGCTGGGCGAACTGGAAGATTGCGCAAGGAGGCTGGGTATTAAAGACTTTCGAGGTGTTTTCATGCGTGAGTTACTGCCGACCACGCCTCATGACAATGAGTGTGGAATAATAAACTTGGGCGATGTAACGTCGAATGGTACACATTGGACTTGCTACATAAAACACGGTGATCGCATGTTATACTTCGACTCGTTTGGTAATGCACCTCCACCCAAAGAGCTGGTAGAATATTTAAATGCATATAATGATAAAAAAATAATTATGTACAACACAAATAGAATCCAACATTTTATGGACCCTCCAATTTGTGGGTATATCTGCCTACATCTGCTCATACATCAGTACGAAGATTGGGAATTCACAATTGATAAGTTAAGAGATGACAGATTTCAGTTTTTACACTGGTGGCGTAAACTTCAATCGATTCGGTGAAATTGTTGCCGGCGATAGTCAAATAACTAACACCATCAATGACCTGATCGGGAAAAACAATTTAGAAATCAAAACCGATTTTAATATAAATCTAACACGTGGTTTCAATAAAATAGAAAAGAATTTGAAAAATCAGATCAGTGGTGTTGAGGAACTAGTAAAGGCCATTAGCGTTTCAAAGGATTATATTAGCTTCAATAACAAACGCTTGGTGCGAGTTGCCAAGCCAATCGACCAAAGTGATGTTGTAATAAAATCAGAACTGATTGATCCTAAAAATAACTCGGGCTTTCGATATCGTCGATTCAAAAGATCCAACAGTTCACGGTTCTATAGAAGTTAAAAATCACCGGAGAATTTCAAAAGTCAGTAAAGCTATAGATCCATTTGATGTGGTAGTCAAATCTCAGCTGGACGAAACGGTTCAAAATTCAAAAGACGACTTGGTTGCATACAAACTCTTGGTATCTGGTAAACTCCAAGAACTCGAACGATGGAAAACCAGCGTGGCGTCGTCTTTTACAGAGTTGGATTCTAAATTTAACGATTTAAAATCTCCACTACGATGATGGGTTCTTTAAGTAATGATTTTCAAACTAACTGGGAAAGGATCAAAGATCCAGATCAATCTCGAGCACCAAACGAATGTAGAGGACGGCACCCGATACGGTATTGCGCTGATAGGTTTTTATTCAGAGAATTATTACAGAAACGTGAGAGATTCCGATAATATTTATTTTGTCGATTCACATAATGCAGAAGTCGATGTTAGATCAGTTATGCTCACAGTCGTCGATCCCGGCTTTTATTCGCTGGAAAGTTTACAAGCCAGTGTACGACAGTTTCTATCAAAAAATATCAGTACGAAAATAAACGTTGAAGATTTCAAAATAACGAAGAACGGCAATCGGGTTGTTATCACATCACCATTACGTTTCTATTTGGGAGAAAAACTTTCCGAATTGCTAGGTTTTCCACCCAAGGTGAAACCGTCTACAAATATTACTGCATACTACAAAGAAAAAGATTTAATCACGGGGAAATATGCTCCAAACTTACGGCCCTGCGAAGTTATTGAGCTGCATTGTAATATAGTGGAAAATAGCTGTGAAACTCATGATATCCACGCTTCACACAAGCATTTAGAAACCGAAATTATGTACACTTTCTTTCCAGCTGTGCCGCATGGCTGTAAAATATCTCACACGCCCACCCATAGACACTATGTCCCGTTGAAACGTGGATTAAAAACTATTCAAAATATAACGGTCAGCGTTATGGATCAAGATTCAAATCTGTTGGACAATGGAGATACTGAAAATGTAATCTATTTGGAATTGAAAAAATTAAAGTAATATGGACCGTGAGGCCGATAGGGGAGCTACTGCTACACAAGCATATCCTGGTAGCAAGGGCAAGAAGCATCGATGAAGGGAAGCGCTCTAACCAGCGCTCACGTACAACTCCTGCCACCGCGCAGTCCGACTCGACCACCAGGTCGCAATAATTTATCTTAAGTAATATGGATATTAAAGTATACTACGAGGACGAAACCGTTGAATCCAACAATATTTTCCCGAATCCATTGCGTTGTTTGGTTGTCGGATCCTCCGGAAGTGGAAAACAAATTTAGCTCTAAACATAATACACAATAAACATAATTTGAAATTTCAAAATATCTACGTGTTTAGCCGATCATTCGAACAGCCTGCGTATTTGGAGTTACAAGATACTTTACTTTCAGCGCGGAAAAAGATGGGCAGAGAAGTAGGCTACGTTTATTCCAGTTGTGATGATCTAATTCCATTGGACATGTGTAAACCAAACTCCCTAATAATTTTTGACGACTGCATATCCGAAAAACAAGACAAAATTAAAGAATACTTTACTAGAGGTCGCCACAAACACATATCTTGTATTTACCTCAGCCAGAGTTACGGTTTGGTGGATATGCAAGTGATCAGGAATAATCTTAACATGTTGTGCGCATTTCCTCAAAACCTTCACTATACTAAACGAATTTACGATGATTTCGTAGGTTCAGATATGTCGTTTGACGAATTTAAAAATTTATGCCGCCGATGTTGGAAGGAACCCTACGGGTTTATTAGCATAGACACAAGACATAAAGTTTCTAGTGGAAAATATAAATTTCAGTTGAATCACGCTATAAGTAACAATGGACAAAATCAAAAAAGCTAAGCGAATAGAGCATTTGGCAAACAATCTTTATAACAAGCTAAGAGAGGTCGATGCCGAGCAAAGGAAATTAAAATCCAAAAACCAGAAACTGGTGGAATCAAAATATTTGGTCAATGACGAAAATAATTCCAGCCCGTTCGTTCCTCGAATTGGGTCTGAACCAACAACAACGGTGGACAAAGCAAAATCTGTAGAAACGTTAAAAGTAAAATTAATGAATGATTTCGCGGATGTACATGCTAGTGAGTTGGCTGAAAGGGCAGCAAATGAACGGAAATACGAAGCTATAACAAGGACATTACGAGAGCAAAATGAAATAGATGCTAAAAAAGCTCTGGAATATGAAAAGAAAGAGGAGTATGGGCAGTTGACAAGATTCAGGCCCCGAATCGCTAGCACACCATCTAGTAAATATATCAGTTACAAGCGACCAAGGTACGATGACAGTGGTGATGATTACGACACGGTGGATATCGAAGCCTCGCCAAATGTACAGCCAGCACCTCTAAATAAATCTATTAAGCAATTGGTGGATTCCAAGCGTGTGAACCTGGGCAGTACAGCAGCTAGATATCTTCCTAAATCCAAAGACGCTAAGTTTGGTATTTATTATGACGAAACTGATGAACGTTTAAAAATCGGATCCGAAGAAATCACGTTCGATTACGATGATATTATTTTCAGAACAGATGGCAAAAGATACAAAGGAACTGAAGGCTTATGGAAGCTATTAACGAGCAAAGATCATATCACGCATGACGTATTCACACCCCAAGATTGGAGTTCGTACAAAGAAATGCTGGAAAGAACGAACTCGATTTACCAAAGAAATGATCCATCGACTGGAAAACCAAAATCCAGTAGAGGCCGTAAGTGGGTACAGCTCGTTAAGCCAATATGGGATTCCATGCAAAATAAGATTGGCACAGGTCTTGTCCATTTCAATTCGCGGCCGATGGAATATAGATATATTCATAAACTACACGAATTACTAAGTCGACTGAATTATATACAGGCACAAGAGACAGCAGGTAATAATAATTTCCACAATGAAAAATTAGCGATTGTTAAATTTCTTGCGGATAGATTAGAGGAGCTAATCGAAAAACCCAACGGCATAAAATATTTAATTCGTTGTCTATCTTCCCTCCCTGAAAATATGATCCAAGGTTCAGGATTAATCAACGATATTATAAATAAGCTTCCATTTGAGATACATGCTCCTCGCAACTTGAAACTCGATACATATAATTTCTGTGGCCCCGGCACACGATTGCAAACCCGATTGGCAAGAGGGGACAAAGGCATCAACCCATTGGACGAAGCCTGTAAAAAACACGATATTTGGTACAGTAAATATAAAAATCCTAAAGATAGATGGGTTGCCGATAAAGAGTTGCAGGAAGCTGCTTGGGAAAGAGTGAAGTCGGCCGATGCGGATATCAACGAACGTCTAGTCGGTTTAGCTACCACAGGTACAATGTTTCTCAAACGAAAATTAGGCATGGGTCTCGGTACATCAACATACAGGTATGCACCGAAAATATTATAAGGAGGCGATCATGGAATCGAAACATATCTGGAACCATCTTTCTATGGAGCGAAAGGCACCCGCTGGTGTTATGACTGATCAATTCATTCAGAAATATGACAAATATATGAACTTCGAAATACTATCTACTCACTATAAATTCAGTGAGGATATGCTGCGGATGTACCAACATAGAGTATATTGGCCATATGTGTTGAAAATCAATACGTTTACAGAAAGTTTTCTTCGAGAAATGCACATCAACTTCGACGACGATTGTTGGTACGTCATTAGCAAATACCAGAAACTATCAGAAAGGTTCATGCACGAGTTCGCAGAGAAGCTGGCATCGCACTGGAATGTATTGGTTAAATACCAAGCCATGAGTGAACAGTTTATAGACCTTCAAAACAGACGTACCAAGTCTTTTGATTGTGACCCTACCGAATTCTGCTATAATTCCGACAAGTCCGAATAATTAAATAATAACGAAACACTAACATTAAACAGCATATATTTTTTTTGTTGGTGACCTTCGAGGGTTGGCGTCAAACAAAAGTCACAAAGATGCGATTTTTACATCAGCCGTTTAAGCTCTGGGGGTTTCACGTTTTTATAGTAAGTATTATACAATGGAATCAGTATATAAACAGTTCGGAGACGACATTGTCAAGTGCGAGTACAAAACTGTAAATCCCGACAGTACCCTAAATTTGAATACGCCAAATAATTATACTACATTCAAAATAGATCACGGCGATGCATTTTACGATGCACGTATCATGTATCACATTGAAGGCGAATTGGTAAAGAAATCCAACGGTGGAGCTTATGATGCAAACACTAAAATTAAATTGGTGGATAACTTTCCAGCATTCTTGTTTTCACGAATAGAATTAAAGAAACACAATACGACGATAGATAGCGTAGATTTCCCTGGTATTACAAGTACGGTCAAAGGATTATTGACATATGCTGCTCAAGAAAAAATTATGTTGCCGCTTTACGGATTCTCATCTACATTCGAAGGAGGTGGAAAATTCGAAGCGATGGGTCCGGTCGGCCATCTGGGATTGGGGTTTTTCGATAGTTTACACTATCCTATGTTTAAAGGAGGATTTGAAATTACATTTACGCGAGCAGAGGATAGCGATTCCATATTTCATTGGAAATCTACGGACGCCGGTTCAACAAATCCCGAGGACGGAAAGATTACGATCAAATCTTTTGTATTGCGTGTTCCAATAGTTGAATATTCGTACGCGAGCAAGATCCAGCTAATTGATGGACTCAAGCAGTTGAGTGACAAAGGTCAGTTGAAGTATCCCTACTACCAATGGCAGTGCATTGAGAAGAAAGGTGTGTACGGATCTTCTTTCACGTTCGACATTACAAACTCCTACAGAAATGTGTACAATCCAAGATTCGTTATTGTAGCTTTACAAACCAATCGAACCAATAGTCAAAAGGCAAACCCTAGCCAGTTCGACTCCGAAAATATTAAAAATGCATCGGTACAAATTAACGGAGTCCGTTACCCTCAAGAAATGCAAAATATAAACATTATAAACGGCCGTTGGCGAACATTATACGATATGTTTTTACGATTCCGACTAATTACGTTCAAAGATTCGTCTCCCATAACAGATCCAAATAATTTCATAACATTCACTCCAATCCTCGTTATAGACACTCATTTACACCCGATTAATACCGACAGGTCTCGAAATGATATTCAAATAGATTTGGATTTCAATAACGCGATCGCATCTCCCACTGCTAGTACAGGAACCACAGCTTATGTCATTGTAATGTCAGGAGTTTATTTCGCATACGACATTGTTAAAAACCTAATCACCTTTCAGTAGATAATGGCATGTCTCTGTGCATGCAGTCCCCACCTACGATTCCGAGTGGCGATGTTCGGTTGGGTATCATTGACCACCGATCGCGAGTCGGCCACGTCATTGTAGATTCGGGGGTTCAGAAAGTCCGCCTTTCATATGCAACACCAACCATCAAATTGTGCAACTAAGACCTATTCTCCACGAGCGGGAGCGCCGGCAAACGGTCGCGTTTTACCCGCTCGAAAATTTTGACCATTCTCCACGAGCGGGTAAAACGCGACCGTTTGCCGGCGTCTGAACCGCGCGAGTAACAGAACCAATGGGTTTAAATGGAGCCGTCTCCGCGACCGGCAACCTGCTCGTGGAGAATGGGCCTAAGCTGTTCGTCAGGCATGCACCGTTTCCCCTTTCCCTCACGGGATCACTGAGTTCTCCATATCAGTTCAGAGACCTACAGTAGGCCTACAGAACTTTGAGTTTCTACAATTGAGCTCTGGATGACTTGGGGCCCGACAAAATCCCAGTCGGAGTCCCGATTGGGGTACCACATACATAAGTATGGCGAACGATAAAAGACTTCAAACAGAAGAATTGCACTGTACCAAATGTACGAGAAATATCAAAACATCGAATATGAGTCGGTTAAAGGGGCAATGCAGTGAGTGCAAAATGTCGAAAGGAAAATATAAAAGTCCGGGTGATATTGAGAAACTGAAAAGAATCGAAGCCGAAGAGCTTCACAGACCAGTAGTGAAGAGATTTATGAAACGTCGTATAGTTACACTTTATGTTGATGATTTATGGGCAGCCGATTTATTGATTATGCGGAAATATGCTCGCTTCAATGACGGATTCAAATACTTGTTGAACGTGATCGATACGTTTTCCAAATTCGTTTGGTCTGAACCATTGATGAGTAAAAGTGGAGTGGAAGTATCTGCCGCATTCAAAAGAATTATTGCAAGTGCTCGGAAAATAGGTCATAAAGTTCCCGCTCATTTACATGTTGACAAAGGAAAGGAGTTCGTCAATAAAGATTTCAAAACAGTACTGAACGAATTCGGTAATATAAACATGTACCACACAGAAAATGAAGAAAAATCAGCAATCATTGAGAGATTTCACAGGACATTGAACCAGCGCTTAAGAGTTGATTTTGAAGTTCGAAATTCATTTCGTTGGATAGATACGATACAAAATATTATACGAGATTACAATGCAAGTATTCACAGGACGATTCGGATGAGACCCGTGGATGTAACTGTCGATCATGAACCAGAATTGAGAAGGTTGCTAAACCCTACTCGAGCAATCAAGCAACGAGCTAAACTTAATGTCGGTGACTATGTCAGAATCACTACTAAGAAGGATGCTTTCATAGATAAGTATAAACATAATTGGAACCGAGAGCTTTTCGTAGTTTCCAAAGTATTACACACCTGCCCGATTACATATCGCATTAAAGATTTTGACAACGTAGAAATAATCGGAAGTTTTTATGAAAAAGAGTTACAAAAAAGCTACGTAAGGGTCTAACCCCGGGTATAAGTTCCTCGATACACCTAGATCCTTGATCAAGCAACCCACGCTGGGTTCCTGTTTCCACGGGCAGCCACACGCGGCACCCAAGTAGCGGCGAGGTACACGTGCACGCAGCGAGAACGCAGGGTGTACGCATGACAACTGTACCACGGGCCAGGGAACCCTATCAGCGGAAAAGGCCCCTGAACCGTAAAGCTGGTGCCTCGGGTTGGTTACAGGCGCCTAGTGGGCAACACGTGGTGGTATGTGGTCGGTGAAATGCCTGCTAGTCTTCCGCCTATCGGACAGGAGGGAGCAAACATCACACCTTGGAGTAGAGGATACGAAACCTTCCGGCTTTGAGATAGTGAGCAAACGATGGAAGTAGCCGTTCGAGCGTCTCCTGGCACGAGCGTGAGGAAAGACTGGGTGAGGTATGTTACTCCGAAGAGCTTCGGACCCGTCTTGAATTGGCTCTGTCTCCCTAGACGCAAAGTTGCCTCTTTATAAGGTAAACCTTCCCAACAAAACTGGGTTTCGAACTCAATAGTGGTATAGAATTACGCGTTACTACGCCGGAGTGCCAATACACTGCGTCCACGTGGCGTGCTCGCTGATTCATTGCATACATGTGTGCATCAATCTTAAGTCTCTGACATCTGGAAAACTCGGTCGACGGCAGGCTGTTAAAATCTGCCGTCATGACACCGTAATTGGCAGAATCGCACAAAAATCCTTGATCTAGTGGATCCAATTCATATTGCCAACCTACACAGCGGTGCAGTTTTGTATTTTGATGACGTGTCGTGACATCGCGACGACACTACAACCGATGGTGATCGACTCGATTCCTTCTAAGTACATTTACCAACGGGGTCCGAGCTTTCGAAATGGAGGAGCCTAGTGACGAAGTTTCACCGGGTATCGGGTAAACCGGCAGATATGAGATGAAAAGTTGAGATGCGAATGCGTAGACCGTTCGGAATAAAATTTTTTGCCCCGGTGACCTTGTTTTTACTATAAGTATAGTTATGGAGAGATTAATGAACAGAATTTCCAGCAGTCAAGTGAAGGCAGCGAGTTCATCCACTGAACGGATGAGAAAGAAACGCCAACTCGATAGGGAACATCCCGATAGGAAAAATGGTAAATTGGATAGTTTGTGGCTTTTCGGATATGTGGATCTTGCGATCATTTTAGATACCAAGGGTGAAATATGGTTCAAGGCTGTCGACGTAGCGCGAGCATTGGAATGTGAGGATCCTAGCGACTCAATTTACCAATGCGTCGAAGACAAGTATAAAAAGCCATATTCAGAGATATCTATTAATCTTAGATATCGTCACATCCCAAAAATGAACCCTAGCACCATGTTCATAACAGAGGGTGGGATGAATCGGTTCATAATTAGATCACGAATGCCCAAAGCAGAAACTTTCAGCGTTTGGGTTTGTGACGAGGTTTTACCGTCCATTCGGCGGACCGGCAAATATGCGGTCAAGAATGAAGATGCGAATCCGTACAAAGAACTGAATGAAAAACTATCGAAACAGTTACTGCAAATGCGAGGAAACTGTGATCACCTGCAACAACATCTCAGTGAGGTTAAACCCCATGCGGTACCTGAACTAAAGGATGACAACAAAAATGAGTCGATAGTGATGTTACGCAACAAGCATCGAGCTGGATACTATTATTGTATTCGTGGACAAGACAAATATATTAATAGACGCGTAGATCAAATGGCCCAGGATTATGAGTATATAAATACCTACGGTAATCCAAACAGCGTAAATCTGTTCAACTTCATAGTTGAAAATATGAGAGGCGTGAAACGGGTAACAACGTGCTCATTTCTGTTAACTCATTTAAATGAGGAACAATTTCTGAAAGATCTAGACGATTTATACTACAACACATTTTAAAACTAATAAGCCTCCGAGCATGGTCTACTGACAAGTTTATTCCTAGACCGGTTTTCCTGAAATATAAAAAAAATACCGCGGGACAAATGTTGTGGTCTTAGCAAAACCGGTTGTCAGCTGTTGGATCAGTTGTGAACGTCACTCCGAGCGGGAAACGCGTCAACGCGTGTATTGCATCACATTAACGGTACCTCACTCACAGTAGTACCGTGCCAAGTTCAATCCATAATTTTTTTGTACCGACATTGCAGTCGTAGATCACCGGCATGTATCAGGCGACAGGCTAAACCGATAGGTACAACATAAATACACACCTTATTGATTTAGGGGACCCGTAACGGATTTGCCTCGTTCGCGACACCCGGGCCCATTTAATGATACCCATCTACAGTGGCGCGCGTTCGATTCCCGCTGTCTGTAAACTTGGATCCTAAGTATTTATACGCTGTAGTAACCCCAAGGGATAGTATCTATTATTCCGTTCTTTTCACCTTGTACAATCCGTTTGTCATAATCGAATCTAAAGGTTTTCTTAACCTGCTTGTTTATTAGATTTTTGGTTTTAGTATCTCGGGATATTTGGTCATACTCCAGTATTAATTTTTCTAAATCGCCGTTAAGGACCTTTTCCATGGACTCTATGTTGATTTTTTTGGAGTTTGTGTGGTTCAAAGTAAACCCTTTCACTTTGACGACGGACGTCTTGCTGGCTGTCGTGTATGCACGACTCTTTGGACCTGTGCTAATGAAATTATTTATGTAATCATTTTTATCTAGTTCGCTGCTCCATTCGCCTAACATACACCCAGTTTTGATTTTATTTGTACCGTCATCGATGTAAAACACAGAATCAGTGTCAAAATCTACCACATATTTTCCTAGCCTGTCCAACATTTCGTACAGGCGTAGTCTAGCGTTGGACGTGGTGAATGTGGCAACTAACACATTTACACTATTTGAATCCTCCACATAGAAATCCTTTTTGACGAACGATACTTGTACAATTTTCTCGTTAATAAACACCGTGTTTGTAATATTTAGTGTATCGTCCAACAGTACGTCATAAAATTCTTTGCAGGCAGTGATATATTTTGTCTGTGTTTGATTTAAACGTTGCGCAAATTTTCCCCACAGGGAATTTGCGCAAACTTTTCCTACAGCTCGCTTACCCGGATTATCGTCAATTTTTAGCAAGTCTAGATCTATCCCCAGACCCTCTTTTACGGCAGCGACGTATGCTTCTTTCGTTTGATACTCATTTTCCCAAGCGGAGTTCTCCAGCTTAATCTTTATAAAATCCTTGATATATCCTTTGAAAATGTCGTTTGACTTTTCTTTGAAGTGCCAGACTTCGTAAGTCTGTTTTATTTGGTAGCCTTTTTCAATTGCTTTATTGATCTCGACCGTCGTCCAGGTACCTACAAAACATCGCTCTTCTTCCGAATGACGACAAATACTTGATTTTTCATCGAAACATTTTACGCACAGAGGGAATAACAATTTTCCTCCTCGTTTAACAGGTAAAACGGGGTGGTATTGCCCCAATGGCGCCAGCACTTTACATTTAACGATTCCGTACCATTCGGGTTTGTAACATTTAGGGTTCCTGAATTTTGTTGGATGTCCAACAGGGAAATAATCCTCTAGCATCACCGTAGGATATAAACTAACCACATCTATGTACTGAATGTTCCTGTTTTTGACTTTGAGTTTGGTGGCATTGGTTCTACCCCCATATAATGCATCGCGTGGTTTTATTGGTTCGACGACTTCTCGTTTTGAATTAATTTTCTTGTAAACAGGAAGCCATTCACATTCCCAGATTTCAATTAACGTGTATCCCGAGTTTCGAATTAATTTTGATCGTTCCCTCGTTTTGTCCCATAAATCGCCGAACGATTCACCGCTGATCGGGTTTATTGAATCCGGTTTGTAGCATTTCGGACAACCATGCCAAATGCAACCATGGTATTGATAAACGGCGTTTTCCTGTTTAGAGAAGCCATCTACTCTGCCTCCGCATATTGTAACTTCCCCGCCATTTAATGCATGCTGAACCCCTTCAAATGTATCCAACCACGTGATAGATTGCTTACTGTATTTTTCAACCGTGTCCTCTTTTATTATACTAATAGTGTCTTTGGGAATATATTTAGATCTAAATATCGCCATACACACACCCGCGATGGTTATATACCTGAAGGGGTCGATGTTCACAATCTCGAGAAATTGTTTCCTGAGTTCGATACAACCACGTCTTAAAATATCGACGTCAGAATCGCAATATTCGTGTAGCTCCTTTTTGAAATCGAATATGTAGTTTTCTTTCATTCTTTCGGTGTGCCATTTCAAAAACTGTACTCGAGACGTTTCACTCATAGTATCAGGTTGATAGTATATCTTGTCAGGAATAGGTCCTATGTAGTTCTGATTTTCAGGCGTGTTAAAGTGATGGGGGAAATAACCTTTCTTTAGTTCTTTCAGTCCAAAGGTCTTTGGGAAACCTGATAACGGGGAAGCTACGAAATTTATACTGTCAATTATTTTAATTTTATATGGCAGTTCTAGTAGCATAAGTTTCGTCCCAGAATATATAGTGAACGGCTTAATCGCATTTTCAACACAATACCGCAGTACGAAGTGAGAGTCATATCCTTTCGCGTAATGCGCAATGCACGTATATCCCTTGTGCTCCTTTGAAATCAACCATTTACAAAATTTCTCGTTGTCATCAAACGTCCATTTTTCTCCGTGGAAATCGTGAACTTTTATTAAATTTGGCTCGTGTACACCTGTATTCTGCATTGCCTCGTAGTCAAAGAACAAGTATTTTTCACTGAACGTACATTTTCCATTTTCGTTTTTCTTTGACCCAGGTGTGCATTTAGAACAGCCGCATCTGCCTCCTTTTGAATTTAACTGCTGCATATAACATTTATGGCTATTATATTCCGCCAGTTGTTTACAGTTTTACAAAAGTATTGGTTGCATACGTGCTCCTTATTCCTGTCGCAAATTTTATTACAAAATTTACATTTGAAAATCTTGTTACACACGTCACGGTGATTTTCTACGCAATCTTCGTTATAACATTTCCGGTTGCACTTTTCACACAGTATCGTCGCGAGATTCCTGGTGCCGGGCGCGCATACACATTGTACATATTTTCACGTTTTTACATGTGTTTTCTCTGTCTTTAAATGTTTTATCACATGTATCACAATAGCCTCTTTGTGCAAAGAAAGCCCCCATATTATTTATAACATCAAAATGGTTACCATTTTTATACAAATAGATGACAGTGTCCGCTTTTTTCCCGCAATATATTATTTCGTTCAGATTTTCTGCACATAGAACTTTAATCTGAATACGAAGCAATTTTTCAACATTTTGAATGTCTTCAAGAGTGAACCCTTCAGAATTGTAACTGCCTAAGCGGCTGCATAATTCGATTGCCAGTTCTCTTTGAAGTTTTCGTCCTTGCCGAATCAATTTTACTTCTGGCTTTGCAATATTGCGATCCAGTATATTTTCCCAGTGGTATGTTAGGGCAGTTATTATGGCACGTGGACAGCAAAGTGTGTCATTATTACTTATTCGAGTGATGCATGTTTTGGATTTTGTATCTGAAGCAAGGTTTACAATTTTCAACCCTCCGCTGGGCCGTTGACCGTATGGAATATTTATAATTTGCACACAAAACGTTGTTTCCGCGATATTCATATTTTCGTTAGAAGATAAAATACTAGAAACGTGGTCCGCAAATTCGTTACCGCGAATATCTGATTTTATGACCGTTGAGATGTCATGGTTAAACCCTGGGTGGGACGCTATGATCTGGATTCTATCGCCACTTCTAAAGTTTCCTTGTTTTTTTGCAAGATAAATCATTGCGTCGATGGCCTTTTCAACCTTCATATTCGGGTTGAGTATTTTTATTTTATATTCGAACCGTGATGTGTTATATTTTTTAATATGTCTAGTTTTTGTGTTGGTTATTACGAAAGGAGTAAGTCGTTCCTCCCGTTCTGGTTCAAACAGATCGTCGTCAAAATGTGCAAACGGACCCCGACTCATTTCAGAACAGTTTTTCAGACGTTTATGCCGGCTCATATTCGAGCGGGTAATTGATGTGTCGCAAATGTCACATTGTATTTTTTTTTTTGAGGGGTTGGATTTTTCGCACGTACTATTTTGTGTATCAGACGTTTATGCCGGCTCATATTCGAGCGGATAATTGATGTGTCGCAAATGTCACATTGTATTTTTTTGAGGGGTTGGATTTTTGCACTTACTATTTTGTGTATCAGACGTTTATGCCGGCTCATATTCGAGGGAATTGATGTGTCGCAAATGTCACATTGTATTTTTTTGAGGGGTTGGATTTTTCGCACGTACTATTTTGTGTATTAGACGTTTATGCCGGCTCATATTCGAGCGGGTAATTGATGTATCGCAAATGTCACAGTTCAGTCGGTCACTTCGGTGATTCAACTTCTCCATCTCCTCTACTTATCACCAAACGGGCAAAAAAAGGAGTCGAAAAGGAGGATCTAGAGGAAAGTTAGTAAACCATAATATTGTACAACAATTTTATTACAATAAGATTTCATACAAATGGTGGTGGTCCCAGAATCTTCTTGATGTTTTCTGAGTCGGGGTGGACTACTCGCTGCGGACCTCCAAATAGATTTTCCCATCCATCAACAACGGGAATGAACTCTGTGAGTTTTTCCCGCCATTCGTCACCATGGTTGTTGATATTGATCTCTTCCGACTTCAGCGGCACTGATGATTTAATATTTTTGATCACAACAGGTCTAGTAGGTTTCCTGATTGTGTGATCATCATTCGAGGGATTGTTGATTTTCCTACGAACGACCGCTACAACTTTAGGATATTTATTTTTTAATTTTTCAATATCCAGTGCACGCGCAGGTAATCGGAATGAATTTCGTCTGGCTAAGACTCCATCTAATGTGCGCAATTTAAAACACCCTACGTGTAATTTCGACCGATTAATATGTCTTCCGGTGCGAATATGCCGTTTTTCGCGGTAGACCTCAACAAAGCATTCACATATATAGCACCGTAGAATTTTAACAGGTTTTTCGTCGGTAGAAAATTCTATGCATTTTTTGGTTGTTTTATGCCGAACTAAATTACGCGACAGAATACTTTTCCCGCATCTATCACAAGCCATTTTCTTTGAACCATTGCGCAACATCGCAGTTTTACATTTACGCGTTCTCTTGTGGCGAGCAACATTCTTCAAAACTACATCTGCTCCACAAACGTCACATTGCACGCGAGCTCCACCTTGTTCATCCAGAACTTTCGACGCGGTAGTCATCTCTCCTTACTTATCACCAAACGGGCAAAAAAAGGAGGCGAAAAGGAGGAGTGCGCGCGCACTCGCGGGAACGGACAATGGTTTACTCGCAGAAGCGCGGGAACAACGGACAAATGTTCAATCGCAGACCTACAAATAAAGTTGCGCAACTTTATAACAAGTCGAGCCGATTCTGAAGCAGTTTCCTAACAGGGTTCCATTAATTTAATTTTCGAAACTGTTTGGACCAGGACGTCGCATAAACAGAAAAGATTGAAGCGAATAAATGTTGCCTACCTCGACACAACATGAGACTCGAGTCACGGAGTGACAGTAACTGACCAGAGCAAGACCGACCACAGAGTGAGACCGACTCGATCTAGAAGCTTCTAGATCGACGTAGTTCTCAATCCAGCCGCGCGCAGCGGCACCGGACAGAGGCTAGGCTATTTCCC
>JAHHFQ010000102.1:0-16518 GCA_018831715.1 Matsumurasca onukii | reverse complement strand
AAAGAAATACTATTCAATAACTCTGATGTATCTGTTTGCAGGACAAGAATATCAAAATTTGCTTGAGTTCTGCAATAACGAGCTGCAGATTCGAGAATTGATTGGAAGGAGCAAAATAAGCTGATTTCCACGTATTAATGTGTAGTGCAGCATACTTTAGCAAAAAAATTAATTGAGATAACCTTCAGGACTGATATTCCATATGAGCTTCCATTTAATTGTTATCAACAAAACTCCTAAGAATTTGACACTCTCATGAAGTGTACAGATATTTGTGTGTCTACTGTTTAACTGAATAAGATATGTTGGGTTTGTCTCATTTAAAAGGAAACCATTTGACTTAAACCAAGTAGAGGCTTCAGTAATTGTCTTTTGGGTTGTTATGTTAAGTTCTTTAGACTTTTCCCAACATTTATAAAAGTAGTATCATTCCTAGAGAAAGTAGTGGCTGCAATTGAGAAAGGCAACATTTATACAAACCAAAAATAGTAATGGCCCTAGTAATTGAACCCTGAGGGACACCGCATTCTCAATATCAATGCCTGTATCACATTTATACATACCTTTTGTACTCTGTCACTGAGTAGAAAGCTAATAAGTGACACAGGTAAGCAAGCCCATAATAATATATAGCTTTGAATGAGGTCTTGATCATCCACACAATCAAAAGCCTTGCTCAACACACAAGGTGGCCTGGGTAAGTCTCTTTTCCTGAAAGCCTGTAAGATCACACTAAGCTAATATCAACTGAGTGGTAATTTTTTCTTCTAAATCCAAATTGCCATTTATAGAAAAGGTTGTGGGACTCAAAGAAGGTATTAAGTTGCTCATAGATCAAAGATTCAAACAGTTTCCAACATATGGAATTAAAGATACATCTATAACTGATGGTTTTGTTTGACCTTTTAGTAAATCTGGGCACACCGCATATTTTACATACTGGGAAAGTTAACCTTCAAAAAAATAGGTTAAAAGTAAACTGCCAGAGGACCAGAAGACTGGTAGAACAATGGTTTTAAGAATGTTATAAGTCATATAGATAAATTAACAAGAGTTATTCAAATCTTTTACCTTAAGTATGTCACTTGGTAAAATTCCTTCCATTGAAAAATATCTTGTAGGTCTGACAGATTTCCAAGTATGTCAGTTGAGCTGCTGACAGATAAGCACTATTGAGCTTTTATCTCTAAAACTGAACTAATAAAAGTTATTTAATTCGTCTGCTGTGATATTTACACCTGTGATAAATACCGATTTATAGCCTCAATATATACTGAGACTCGTTTTATTACCCGCCATACACACATCTTCCGGATCCCCATTATTCCCTCTTGTGCCGTACATATGTAGCTTTTAATACTTCAAGACATACTGATCGCTTTTTTTCAAACCAGTTCGACGCTTTTAAAACCCCAAAAATACATTCCACCCGCTATTAGAACACTTTCGATTTAAAGCCCGCGGATAAATACCTAGAGATGATGTTGGCAGTATGCTCCAAGGCGCCATGGAAATACGCGCGATCGCCTTTTAGGCTCACGATATTTTCTCGCGAAACCCAGCTATGCTACGACCATCAATTTACGCCGCAATACGCTTTTGACGGTCCTTCATACCCGCGTACCCGAAGATTATTATGCCGGTGAGACCTGCAGCAGTAGCTAGCAGGCCGGTGGTCACAATGGTCTGCAGAGGGAAAGGGTTAAATTAGTGCTAACAGCACACAAGTTGAAATTGTGGTTTTTACTATTATAACTTGTGTTAGTGTGTGGTGATTAAACTGTGTGATTACGATGGCGGACAAAGAGCTCAAGAGAGTGTTCATTCAGTATGAAGGAATTTTATTAAAATTAGAAACCTTTTTACTGTAAATATGAATTGTACATAAATTGTGAAAATACAGTATTTTGAACGAAATAAATACATTCTTGAACGTTAAATGTGTTTTTATTTCGTAAGACCTTCAGTGTGAGTACTGCCTACGAGAGTGAGTGATTTTAAGGTGTGTGGCTCAGCTAAACACGTCAGTAACCGATCTGGACCTCAAATTACGTCATCTTGAGTCTATTTTTATCGATCCTAATGCACCAGGATATGCTTATCGGTATCCCCCCGATCGTCCGAATTTTTTAAACCCGGGACCACTCTTCCGTCACTTTAGTCCGTTCTATCGAGGGTCTACTGTAAAAATAAAAACCAGCTTATTATAATTTTAAGGCAAAATATACATGGTATTGGTACGCTATCCGTTTTTATGCAATTTAATTATTTTTTTATGTTATGACCGGTTTAATACTGTACTTTCATGTAAAAAGACTACTTTCAAATTTAAACCATTTCGGGCTATTTTTTCAATTGCAGTCAACTCCCGATTAACCGCGATAAAGTCGGGTTGAGGCTTCCCGAATAAGCAAAATTGCGGTTAATCCCCAAAAACTCAAAATTGATATATAATAAGATATATAAAGACGTAAACAACTAAAAATGAAGATAACAGATTCCAGTGAGCGGTGCATGTGGAATCTAGTCATTAGTTCTCATATATTTTAACACCGCACGGTCGGACGATACCATGTGTACATAGCCTTTTGGTAGCCTTGGTACCACTGTTTTAGTTAGCTACTGAACGATCAGGATCGCTAGCATCGAACTCTTGACAGGTCACGAGACTTGGTTACAACAGCAACCAGAAAATGGCGACTAGATGGCGACGGAGTATTGTTAGTGTTTATGTTGTTATTGTTATCTTACTTTCTTGTATCACCGTGACACCGTTGTATCACCAATGCGCAATGTTATACTAGTTACACATTTGTTTACTGTTGAACCACGATCAATTTTTTGCTCCATGTCGAATTTTGCTGTATTGTCAATACGACTCGTTTGCGTTTAGTGGACATCGTTTCGCAATCACCACCCCAATAACAAAAACAACACCTGCAACGGCACTTCAGAAAATTAATGCCCTCTTATACCACTGTCGAAACCTTGAATAAGAAGTCAGATTTTTCGTAATTCTAGGAGGTAGGGAGAATGGCTTTTTTTGGACTAATATTGTCAGGTGAGTCAGAGAGGAGTCAAAGTCATGCGGGACTTTATTATAGTCTGTTTTGTGAGAGATGGTGGCATTGTATTTTTTTCTCCATTCGGTGTCGCAGTTAATCTGATTACAGTTAATCGGGAGTTGATTGTACCTGCTAACCTGCTGGTTAACTGACCACTAGTTGTCATACTTTAAAGTCTGCAATGTTTACATTTACACACAACGTTTAAAACACTTTAATGAGTGATTGAAGATTATTAATTCCTTACAAGTATTACTTTCCATTCTTTATAAAATTTAACATGTAAACAGATTACCAACAAACAAATTTGTCAAAATCTAACTACTGTATATCTATTTTTACAAGAAAACGGATTAACAATTTAGCCTATTGCTCAGGTAGATGAAATCTGTTTAAAACAGGCAGAATCTACCAAATTCCTAAGAACTGGTGTTATAGTTATGAATTTCACAACTTGGTTTTAATAAATTTGGATTTTTAAAATGTACATGACAAGTTACAACATAAAAAACCTATAAATGAATTATAGTCTGTATGTCTGTGGTTTACAAGGTTCTACTGTATCTTTTCCGGGCATAATTCTAATAACTTTTTCCTGAAGAATTAATATGTCTGGAATTCATGCGCAGTTACCCTACAAAATTAACCCATATCTAAAAATTGATTGAAAATAAGCAAAATACACAGTTTTTTGGAACAGCATTTTTTGTTTAGGAGAACGGTTTAACAAATAGACAGCTTAGTATTCAAATAATGGCCCAGGTCAACTAATTTTAAATAAAGAAGTAGTATTACAGAACTATTAAAGAATCACTCACGTTTGGTCAAACTCCATTTCTCTCTCAGCTTGTTGGCACTAAAAAGAAAAATATTTTCACAATATTGCATTAAACATTGAGTGAATGTTGAATTTGTGTCAGTAGTAGTTTAAGTCAATCAGTTAAAAGTAGAAACACAAACTTATATAACTACTTACTATAACTTATATACTAGAAATAAATAGTAAAACACATTCTCTGTCATGTACTTCCAACATTTTATCACATCATTTAGAAATGTCACTCCTAGGCTCATGCAGATACGAGCCTACATACTCGTACATACTCCTAGGCCCATGCTTCTGAACCACTGCTGAGGCATTTGCTATAACCATTCACTATGTTACATTGATTACGTAGCTATTCAAAGTACTCATGAATACACAGGTCTTTTATATCGAGAAATTATTTGTCCCAGGCAAATATTTTTTTGTAAATAAGTGTTTTACTATTTTTTCCCTTTTAGAAATGCATTGGTTGAAGGTTGCAAGAGGGTATTTCTCAAAAATCACAAAACCAACACTGTTTTTAGTACACCACAACAGAGGTTGTTGATCCAAACCCTGTTAATCCAAATTTCCGGATAATCCAAACTAGCAATTGGGGAAAAAGTTGAATTTTTCTAGAAATGTTTTAAGACATTTTTTGTTGTTACAAGGAAGAAACGAAACAAAATACTAACTTTAAGAACACATATTAATGAAACAGTTTGAATACAAAAAACAGTACAGATAGTTAACACGTTAAATTGTCAATTAAATTAAATAATTTTTACCAGCCTGAAGTGGAAGTTTGTTAAACATTTCATTTCAAGGGAGTTTCAAAATTTGACATATTCCTATTGCAAATTTTGTAGTTATGAAAAGTGGCAAAAGTTGGAATTTTGGAAAACTCAAATTAGAGTTTCAAAATGAAAAGACAAGCAACGGTCAGAATACCCAAAGAGACAAACGATTACGACAGGTCTGTCCAAGCTAGCCCAAAATCGTCCGACTGCCGATTTCTGTTGAATCAAAACTCGTGATATTTTAGATTCAGCTAAGTTCCCCAAAATACTATGCCATACAAAATGTGAGGATGTATTAGTCCAAAATAGGTTGTTCTCAAAACATTTTATACTTGGCAATTTTCATCAAAAACATTGATTTTAGAGTAAAAACATTAACGAAGTAAATTAATTAATTACGCATGTTGTAGTGCAAAATTGATTCCAATTCCAGAACTGACTTGAAATTCACTGAAAACCATTATCAGTTAGCTGTCTCTTTCACCACATTCGTTTTAGTTTAGTGTCTCCATTGTGTTTTTGAACTTTTCCCTTCTCAAGATGACATTTCTTCCCTTAACATTTTGTAGTTTAATTAACATGAAAAATGGGAACATTGTTCTCTACTGACATTCCTTCTTTTCTTCTTTATTCACTATTTTTGAAAGCTCACACCCGTCATGCTACCCTGATTTTATCGTACACCTGCCTCTCCTGAACAGGTTTTGCAGCTGTTTAAACATACTGAGTGTTTTCACTTTTCATTGAACAGCTGCCACAGAAGTAGCTTTAAAATTCACGCGATATTTCCGGTTTTTCCTGGCAATATGCACATTTTCCGGTGCAGTTCCACGGTTGCAGAGGGCCGACGCCTCGCGAGATTCTATAATAATCCTAGTTTAAAGTCCGCGACTGTTCCGACACCAGCGGTATGTTCCAAAAGAGCCGTTTATCACCATGACACTTTTCGATCGCCATTTCGTATCGCGAGTACGTTCAATTGTTTTAGCCGTGCACGCTTTCGATCGATTTTTTCCCATGACCCTTCCCGATCTGTTATACGCCATGTAATGCTTTGATTGATGTTTTACACCGCGATATACTCAATCGCCTTTTTATGTCTGTGACCCTTCCCGATCTCTGTTTTACTCACTCTACCTTCCACTGCCTATTTACTCAGAACCTTCCCGATCTCTGTTTACCACGGTAAGTTCGATTGCCTATTTTTTCACCGACCCTTCCCGATCTCTGTTTTACGCTCACTGTACATTAAATAAATAAATAAAATAAATAAATAAATCATTTATTGCGGAAACATTTACATGTTATGCAATCGTCAACTATTATTTTGAATATCTAAAATTTTTCATACATACTGACATTGAAGTCCCATTCAAACATACATTTTGTTCATTCACTGCTGTCTTTCAATCGAATTGTCCACACTAGCTTTTATCAGTTAGTGTTTTCCACGTTCCCAGCTATGTGCCATAAACTCGTCTGTGTTGTAAAATGCTTCTGCGACCAAAACTGTTTTAGACGAGTTATGAACGCCTTTAGGCGTTGGAGCACTTTGATGGAATTTGGTAGGTTGACAAGTTGAACTCTTGCCTGAGAAGGCAAACGTTCATGAACTGCTCTGTGCCTTACAGTTCGGTAGTTTTCCCTGCCTCTAGTTTCATAAGAGTGAATATCACTTCCTTTTATGGGGTCGCATTTTGATCTAAAATAAAGACAGGTGTCAAGAATATAGAGGTAAGGTAATATCAACATTTTTAAACTTTTGAATGATGCCTGCACGACTCTCTTGCTTGAAGTTTCGCGATCGTCCGGACTGCTTTTTTTTGCAAAGCAAAAATCCTTGAGAAATTTGCATTTGAGCAACCACCCCACAATGTTAATCCCTAGGAAAGATGTGGGTAGATTACTCCGTAGCACGTCATCAGTACCTGAATTGGGCAGTACTCGGACAGTTGCCTCAGAACATAAATGCCTGATGCTAACTTCCACAAACACTGTCTACATGACAATCCCATGTCAACCCTCGATCAAGGTGTATACCAAGGAATTTTGTCGAGTAGACTTCTTCAATTTCAGTATCGTCCAACATGACTGTTGGATTATTACCTGATATTGTTTGTCTCAAACAAAATTGAATGAATTTACGTTGGATTTGTTTTGAGGTTGAAATGTTGAATTGTGCTGTTGAGCTCAACAAACGTAACGGTTCGAAGTTCTTGGATGGATGGTGCTTTGAAACACAGAGTCGTGTCATCTGCGCACTGGACGCATTTGTCCCTTTTGTACCAATGAGCCAACATCGCTGGACGAGAGGCAGGAAGAGTAGGGGATTTAGTATGGAGCCCTGGGGACTCCATGCTCAGACCCACACCCCTCTAATCGCATCGCCTGAAATTTCGACAAATTGCGATCTATTACTAAGGAACATTTGATCCACTTGAGTGGTACCCTATTATCTAATTTTCTAGTTTGTGAATCAATGTGGTGTGATCGACACAATCAAACGCTTTTGATAAGTCGAGGAATACATTAAGTGCAGTCGTTCTCGACTGACAGCCTCTAATATCTTTTCGACTAGACGCACCACTGCGTCTAATGTCGACTTACCATTTCGAATCCGCTAATTATGGCCCATGCTGTTTTGACACGTTTTGGACATGAGCAATGCTTTGGTCACATCGTAAGTTTCGCAGCTTTGATGACCTTTCTATAGATCCGTCTGTAGTTTTGGAAAATGTTTTGAACTCTATACTTGTTGCGCTTTTTTATGGAGTAAAATAATAATGTTTCTCTCAAATAAGAATACCTTTGGTAATCCATCGCGCATTTATTTGTTCTCAAGCTGTTTTCTTGGGGGCAGCTCACGTTCATTGCCTTTTATATCCCACGACCCTTCCCGATCTCTGTTTTACGCTCACGGCACGTCGTTCGATTTCCTATTTACTCAACCCTTCCTTCGATCTCTGTTTTACGCTTCGATGTTTGAGAGCCTTTTATTACCAGCTGGTACATTCGATTGCCTTTTTCACGCCAGCTGGACGTTCCTATCGCTTTTTTTTTAATGCTCAAGTGATATGGTTGGATCACCGAGCCGGGTACTTTCCGGAGGACATGCCCGCCACATTCCATATATGGCCGATTTTCCGGTTACACCTGTAATTCACGATATTTCCCGGTTTTTTCTTGTACTTGATAATTCCCGTGATATTTAGGTTTCACCAAATTACCGGTTCAGGGCTTCACCCTGTTGTTGCTAATGTGTGAGTTCAAGACCCACCGCATACAAGCCGCACACTTGTTTTAGAGCCTAAATTAGGGGGAAAAAGTTTGCTTTATTCGAGTGTAGTTAAGGTAATTTTGTTAAGAATTTCTGTTTCATAACAAAATTTAACACTACTATTAGTAGTCCTCGCTGCAATTCAGAGTAAAATTTGGTCGATAGTGATAATCATAATCGAATATTGGATTAGAAAACAAGAAAGCAGACGCAGGTGACAGCGGGGTCAAGGTCTCGGGACTGGCTGGTACAGTGGATAGGATATAATGCTATATCGTCAACAATAATGGTGGCACAATCTAGTGAATGGAGTTTCGTAACTGGCCTGGTTAGGTTTCGGGGTATAAAGACAGAAGTGTAACATACCGTAAAAATTACCAAGGGGCAAGAAATAACCAATTTATGTCAGATTGTTAGTTATTAGTATATTAATATTATATTAGTTATATTATTTTGAAACCACAAAGTAGAACATTTTATTTTTTCATTTGTATATATGTACATAAACCCCTGCAGTAAAAGACATTTTATTTTTTATTTACTAGGATTACAGGAACTATCTACCAGGGGGCCCTAATACGTGATCTATTCTGTACTTCACTGGTTAGTGTTAGGCTGTCATTCTGCCTGCAACGAGTTTTAGAAAACGCTGAAGCCTGAAAAAAACGCTACCAGACTGAAATCAACACTGACTAGACTTACGCCAAAACGCTCATCAGTTCACAAAGAGTTCTTTCCATCAGTACAGAAGATTTGCTAATACGTTAAAGAAAACGTAAAACCTTCTTTTACGCTTCTTTTCATTCCAGGACCTGGCTGAGGTGGTTGACATGGTTGAGGCAACTTATCTACAGCTTGATTTCACATTGTGGTTAGTATGTCTTTCAACTTTATATTCCAAATAGGGATTTAAACAAAGTTAATTTCATTTGATAAATTGTCCGGTATCAACATAATACCGATGTATAGAAAAACCGCATCCAACAGAGTACAACTGAGGTAAATAAGCGACAGGGTAGAATAGTAGTTTAATTGAACGCCAAAGTGTGTCGCCCATCATAACATAGTTACGCTGACGCCAAGCGTCACACCGAAAGGCCGCGCTACTGGCGGGCGCTGAAACATCAACACGAACGCCGAAAGCCCAGTGTGCCGCCCTCGTGACTACATGTTATTTACATTCAGCTACCACTGGCGCTATCGCCATCGCTGAAAGCGCCCGCGTTTTAGCCTTTAGAGACATTTTATTGTCTGTGAATTTTATTGTGAAATTAAAAAACACTCAGATACAGTCCTCTTTAAAACAACTATTTTCTAAGAATTGCATTACTCCCCACAACACAGCCTTTACTTACTACGAAAATTCGTGTATTGACTTTTTCAAGAGAGTGAGTTATTTGACAATCATCACACCGGTTAGTCAAACCATCTTCCAGTCTAAAAGCCAAATATTCATTCCTATCCCGCCTCAGCTGCTCTCGTAACCAATGCAGAGCAAAAAACGCACAGTGAATACCCACTGTATAGCTGAAGTTGTGAAGTCCACGAACATTTTACCAGGATTTTACTAATTGTAACAATTGTCATGTCACATCCATTCCTCAAATTCAATTCAATTTAATCTATTTATTTTATCATGGTTTACTTGATCAAGATTAAAACTTTGGGTATACATGGATCTTCAAAGCATTTGACAGTGTTTGTCACAATAACCTTTATTAAACAAATTAAATAAGTTTGGGTATAAGAAACACTGCATTAAATGGTTCCATTCCTACTTAAAATGATATAGTAGAGCCAGTTTTGTTGAAATAGTATCAAATAATAACAATACCAATTTTACTTCATCAAAGCCGACCATAAAATGGGGAGTGCCTCAAGGGTCATTATTGTCCACTTGTTCCTTTTGTTACAATAAAAATATGCTGCGTCTTTGCTATTGTTAACCCAGTAAAAAAGTAGTGTTGTGTCTTTTATGCAGATGACTAAATATAAAAAATTTAGGGAAAACCTCCCATGAATTAGAACCATCAGCGCTTTGGAACTAGAAAGCATAAATCAATTCCTCAAAAACAAATCACCCTGCTCTAAATGCTTCAAACTAATTTCCTCATGGTCTTCAACAAGACAAAATCGAATAAAATAGAACCGATTTTGAAGAAATGAATTCAACACTATTAGAACAGGTGACTCAAACAAATTTTGGTCTATGTATTGATCAAAATTAGTCTAGGACTGTATGCTTTATCAAGAATGTCTCTTCCTCTGTAATTTAGACGTATTGCAAAATATATTTTTCTGCCTTTCACTTATGCTTTGAATTGTTTTCAGGCTGGAGCAACTTCTAAATCAAACTTAAATAAAATACTCTAGGTTACAAAAAAACGAAGCCCCACGTGATCATGTTACATCTAAAAATTTGATGCATCAGTGTAAAGGCACAATTTGTAAATCAAAGGATTTTGACAGTGTATGGCCAATACATTTTTGAAACCATGTATAGCAGGGGAGAGGGGAACTAATAAGGAACCAGTTGAACATCATCCATACAACACTACATAAAAAAGATATAGTCACCCTTCGCACAATCTAGAACTTACAAGAAAAAACCTACTTAAAAGGGATCGCTATTTAGGTAAACATCTGCTCGCTGGACATTAAAAAATGAACATTGTTTCAAACTTTTAAAAATTACTAAAAAATATTAGATAGAGATGTCATTATACTCTATTGAAGAATATTGTTATTAATAATGTATGAAATCATTTAAATGTAAAAGTTTTGTATCATATAATCATGTAACTGTAATGTTATTATTTGCATGTATTTTTGACACTATTTATGTATTCATATGAATCCATTTTCCTCCTTTACAGCATTCTTATAAAGAATCAAAATTTTATTGCTAGTGATGAATTTCCCCAGCTGACTATGGCATATATAGCCAAGATCGTTCAGTCACTGTATACATCTTAAGGCTTATAAAGCACAGTTGAGTCTTTTGCTAGTAGAGTTAATATGTCTTCATGCTATTTCATGTTCATTTGATGGAAACCACCAAAAACTTAGTTACTTTACTTCACTTCTCATATCATCTAAAAACAGTTGATATTTTTCTATCTTGTGTGCTGCATGCATTTGTAGAATATTAGTCTTTTCAACGCTATGCAACTAAAACTAAAACCAGTTTATCATTTCTACCAATGTAATTCTCTGTATTTTATCTTATTTTTATCGCTGGTTTTTATTATTGCTGTAGTACATCTGCAAATAAATAACTTTTCCATTTATATTTTTGGGCAAACTACTTACATGGTGTATCTATCTCTGCTTGATCCTTGTGGTATTCCATTTTCCATCTTAGCCAAATTTGAAAAAAATGTTTTATTTTGATTAATACTCTTTACTCTTGATATCTATCCTAACAAATATGATGTAAACTGAAGTTAAATGTTGTTTTTTCACACTACCTTATTACCAAGCAGCATTCTTTGACCAGAAAGTCTGATAGTTGTCAACAGCCTAAACAAAAACACAACACAAATAATATGTACACTATTACATAACAGGCAATTTCTAGGCAGGTGAGACATTACAAAGACCAAATATCATCGACTGGTTCCCTCAAAGAACTCCCTGTAGCGTAGTGTAAAATTTTCTTGTCCAACCAAGATGATATCAGCCTAGCTAGCTGGTTGAGTTAAGAACTCTACTTCTTCACAACCTGTTGAACATTCAGTACAGGTGAACCGGTAACTATCCTTAACTTTTGTCAGCCTACACTGGTGGTGTCCAGGTTCTTTCCTGCCCCTGGTGTAGTGATCGTGAATCTTGTCCTCAGTTGTCTGAAAGTGGATGAGTCTTGAGATGCGTGAATACAGTTGAGAATATACTGAGAGTAGACAGTGAGAACCTTCTCTTGGTATTGGAACAGTGTCATGCAATTTGCTAATCGCCACTGGAATTATTAGTCTGATGGCTGTTCTTGCATTAATGAAGACATCACAACATCGGGCATGTCCCCACAAGATGATGGCGAAGTTGATGACAATAACCGTGGTATACTTTGATAAGAAAACTGCATTACAAGCATTTTTAATTTGATAAGGTAGATCACTGCCACTATGCATACAGACTTGCTCACAATGACTGTTCCAGTTCAGTTTAGAGTGGGAGGAACACGGTCAATACTTAAACCCTGGTTTTCTCTGGTAATTCATTTAACAAGTTAGTGTCTACCCAAAGACTGCAGAAGCTTCTGTCTTTTCATCGCTTAGCTTTAAGTTATTTAACTCAAACCAGTTTTGCTCTTTTGCAGGCTGCTTGAGGCCTCCCCAAAATGATCTCAAGTCACGTCCGTGGTAATTAGTGCTGTATCGCCTACAAGACAGAAGGGCATCTTCATTCCCCGGTGTTAAGGTCGCTCACTAGGATCAAAAAAGAGTAAGCGTCCAAGTATTGAACACTTTGGAACGCGCTTACATGCGCTTATCGAAATCAAATCCTGTATGATGTTCTCTAACAATGACAAACTCATTCGCCACTCAAATAGGATCAAGAATTGTTGGGGACTGGACAACTTATGCCGAAGCTTCCAATTTGTAGCAGGAGAATCCCATGCGCATGTACATCGAAAGTCATAGGGTCACATAAATGTCAATATTGCAATTCATGGTCCTCAAATGCATTGTGACAACTTTTTTTTTACAAATGTTTGACAGCTGTACTGTCAATTTGTTCCCAAATCCATGTTGCATAGAGTAACAAATTGTACCAAAATAATTTACTTTAGATTCTGGTGGCCTGCTGGATCTATCCATGGGTCATTATTTTAAATGATTTATTTGTTTGAAAGTCTTCATTTTCTTAAGTTCAATTTTAACCCAGTTATTGAAGTTTAACAGCATATTTTCAGCTTCTAAATTGAAAGTTTTGACTCAAGGCTAGTTAAGTATATAGATGTTACTTAGCATAAATCTTTTTTTTAATGATGCAAAGAGTATCTCTGGTCTCATTAATACTTTTTTTGACATTTCAAGCCTAAGACTTTTCAATACCTCAAATGTTGTTGTTTTCTTAGCTGTTTTCTACAGCAGGCTAGGATCTAGGGAACTCACCTGATTTTTGCAGGAGCTGGCCATGTTTCACAATTCCTCTGGGGTGTGTATTTCTTCCCAGTTTTTTTCAAGTCCTCAAAGCTTAAAGATGCAATGTAAAATTCCTTAAAATTATTGGTCTGCACACTTCACTGGATCCTTGGTGTTCCTAACATTCATTGCATATTTTTCCGCAGTTAACACTATGGACACTTTCATAGAAATCACTACACAACACAGTTTGGCAGTTAAACTATCATACAAACTAATTAGTAAGATCCAGGCTAGGCTGGGTGGAATTCCATTAAAAACTACTTGGGGTAAGGCGTCTTATAAACATCTCCTGACTGACATTAAAATGAACATTGCAAAACTTTTAAAAAGACTAAAATATTTGATAGAGATGTCATTATACTCTATTGAAGAATATTGTTATTAATAATGTATGAAATCATTTAAATGTAAGTTTTGTATTTCATATAATCATGTAACTGTAATGTTATTATTTGCATGTATTTTTTGACACTATTTATTGTATCAATGAATCCATTTTCCTCTTACAGCATTCTTTTAAGAATCAAAATTTTATTGGCTAGTGATGAATTTCCCCAGCTGACTATGGCATATATAGCCAAGATCTTCATACTGAGCTATACATCTTATAGCTTATAAAGCACAGTTGAGTCTTTTTGCTAGTAGGTTAATATGTTCATGCCATTTCATGTCATTCTGGATGGAAACCACTAAAACTTAGTTACTTGCGTTTCACTTCAGTCATATCATCTAAAACAGTTGATATTTTTCTATCTTTTTGTGCTGCATGCATTTGTAGAATATTAGTCTTTTCAGCGTTAGGTGCAATCCATTTACTAAAACCAGTTTATCATTTCTACTAATGTATTCTCTGTGTTTTCTTTTATCTTATTTTTATTGTCGTGCTAAAATATATATTGTTATTGCTAGGCTTATTGTATCATAATTGTGTAAAGTCAAGTAATGTAACCAATATTTTAACCCGGCAAGCCTAGTATACGGTTAACTTATCGAAAGTAGAAAGATCAGTAGGGACTAGCCTATTAAGCCTAGCGCTTTACAACTATAGTAAAGGTTTGAAATGATGTATTTTCAATTTAGATTAGACTTATTTTATTTATGGTTAGGTTCAGGTTTATGAAGGAATATAAGCCGCTAGCATTATCCCAATAATCAATACTTTTACTGCTGCGCACCAGTAGTGATCTTGTCAACAAAGTCACGGTGGTGCACTGCCAGGTGCAATGACATGATATTTTGATCAATCTGGTTAAGCAATGAGCCCGAAAGCGGTGACCGCTACATTACAGCCATAATATGACTCAGGTGGAGTTTTGTTTTCAATGTAATCAGATGAGTGGTTTCAGAAAATGAGGGACGAAGTAGCGTGAACATCACTATGGGTTTATCGCCGGTGACACATATTGTTTTAAACAAAAGTAGCTTACCCATTACCATTTACCTAAACCAGATATAATAACTAAAATAAACATGCCAAAAGTTGTTTTATCTACATATGTTTAAATATTGTGTTAAGGCCCACCGGCCACGTTACGCTCACTACATTGCCATGGTTTCCTAGAGCGTGACCGCTTACATTACCGTAATATGACGTGTGAGTTTTGTTTTCAATGTTATCAGATGAGAGTGGTTTCCTAGAAAACCATGGATCGTAGTTAGCGGCAGAAAACTAGTGGCCAGGTGACACATATTGTTTTGTAAACAAAAGTCTAGTTTATCCATTACTATTATACGTGAACGATTTGATAACTAAAATAAACAAATATGTCATAAGTTGTTTTTGTCTACATCTGTTTAGTTGTGTTGCGCTCCAATCGACGACATGCCACTGCTAACATTACGTCGTAATATACGGGTGACCTTTTTCTAGAACCATAAAGCTAACGGTCGTATTATAGCGGTAAACCTATTCCTAGGAAACCAGTTTTAGGTTTCAAGACCATTTTGTGGTTAGGTTTGTTTATTGGCCTGGTCAAATTCAAAAATATTTAAATCCGGGGATTTGCTGATTGAAAATCCCCATTACACTAAAGTCCCTCATGAACCAACCCCGCTTTATCCTAAAATCCGCCTAATCCAAACACTGTAAGTGAGGAAAATGCTATACAATTTTGAGTTGTTAAAATAAATAAATTAGTTTTCCAAATTATGTCTTATGTTAATAATGAACCAGCGCCAGGGACTATATATATTGACATAAACACTGGTGGCCCTACTGTCTGATTCAAACGTATACTGCCCGGTATATTCAAGTATTATTACTTATGCGAAGCTTTTATAACTGCAGTACAGGATTAACATTTTAAATACTTAATAATTATTGACTTTAATTATACTTCTGCAGCTAATGGTTTTATTCAGCTATAAAAGTGGTATTAGAGTTGACCCGGCCACTCTATCGCTGTTGTCCTCTTCCAAAGGCTCAGTGTTTTCGCGGATCAGGCCCCGCTGAATATAACCATTTATAATCGGCGTAGAGTTTGCAAAGCCGCGTTAAAGATAACCTGAGCCCAAAATGTAGGGTTTCGCTATTCAATTAGATTGGCTAGGCAACAATACTAAAATGAGGAAGAAAACGGACAGCAATTTCCCAGCCTTATTCATAGTCCCCACAGGTAGTAGATGACCACCGAGTCGCCGACTTCTATGAAAACCTTTATTTATATCTTTATTTCCCAACGATATAAAATTGTGAAACATTAACAACAAGAAAAATATAAATTATGAAATATATGAGGCACTATCCTATATAATAAATTAAATAAATAATAAATAAATACTTTGTGACCTTACCTACTAATTTCCAATATCCAAGTTTCTACCTACTTGAGCTTGATGGTACTTTTAAGGGCTGTAGAGTGAAAATAGTTCACAGGTAATGCAGGACCGGGACAAATTCTATTCGATCTGATGAGCTGAACACCGGGGTTTCAACATCATTTGATGTAGGCCTGTTTTCAACATTAGAAACAGCAAACAGACTTAAAAAACATACATTCGATCTGTTGAACTTAGATCATTTAATACCCAACGTCTAAATATTGGCCTAGCTCACAGCTCAGACACTAGCTCACCAAACCCAAGTAGGCTAGTCCACTGAGCTTCAAGTCTCCTCACAATGACCGCCACGCTACTTCTATGTCACTATGAATGTCTAGTTCTACACAAATCTTTCTCCTATACCTACTGTTATGAAGCCTATTTCATGTTTTGTAATTATTCGCTCTTACCATGTACAGATGTTAAAGTAGTCTACTATGGAGTGATACACTCTCATTTGTCTAATTGAATTATATTTTTTGTAGCTGTGCTGAAAATAAACTGTTAGAGCATTTATCCTCCAAAATTGGTAATTGAAAGTTATTTTGAAATTGACGCCAAGGACATTGTGTAGAGATTATTTTAAAAATCTAATCATTCT
>JAHHFQ010000101.1:0-16544 GCA_018831715.1 Matsumurasca onukii | reverse complement strand
GGTGTGGATTTGAATTATAATGGCATCATACTCTGTTTTGATAAATGACATATATTGAAATTTAATGGATGTTTTACGAGTTAAACACGAAAACTATATACATTTTATTCAATCAGTTTAAAAATGCATGTTCATGTCATAAGTTGGAGTCCGCTCCCTCAGTTTGAATATGTGGAATAGACCTGTGGTTGTTTTATAGATTGCATTTCCTATTTTCTGTTGAATCTTACATTGATCAATCCTTATTTCATTTGACTTATTCCTCTTTATTCGATTTTCATTTTCAATGTATTCCCAATCTCCTGCTTTTAATTCATATTTTATTCTATTCTTGTCAAAGCGTTGTAATTAGAATTATGGTGTTTTATTGTAATAAAGGGAGTTTTCTTCACGCAATAAAGGGTTGTGCGTTATTCTCTTTTCTATTTCCACTGGTAAGATATCAACGTTTTGCCTTATAACAAATTTTTGAAGCGAAACCTGAAGCATGTGAATTCATGAGCAATATTTGTCAATATCAGTTTATTTTCATTTTGATTTATTTAGTATCTTACTAACTAGTGTTTAGTTTAACATTTCGTTCATTTCATTAGAAAAGTGAGCATTTGCTACAGTGAAATATTAGTATGATGTTTTAAAACTAAAAATGGTTTAAAGCTCTATGAATTTATACCTGATATTGATTTGATAAATAAGTTCAATTTTATTTTCCTGTGTTGTTTTTCTATTAGCCTCGTGAAATCTTTAGCGTTTGGGGTTTTGAAGTTGTAATGTAAGCATAGCTGGTCAAATGATTTACCATAAGGTAATGTTCATAATCCAAATGATAGGTAGCTGGACCAAGTTATGACATAAGGTCAAATCTGTAGGCTTTCTGATTAACTTTTGATGTAGACTTCGTCGTTTCACACAAGATGTTTACGTTCTTTGCTAAATTTTTGCATCACAAATTGTTAAAGTTTTATTGTTTACTTGTTGCGCTCCTATATGACAGTAAAGAAAATGTATTTTTCTTATTAGGGTTTTTAAATCTTCAAACAGGACTATTTTTCAATTTGTTTAACGTGTTTGTATTAGATTGCATCTTTTAATTTAAGTTTATATTTCTTTTGTTTGATATAAATGTTTTATCTGGGTCGATTTAAATATCTTTTCATTTATCAGGTTAAGAATTTTTAGTATTTCATTTTGATTTTCATATGCTTCTAATACTGGACTTCTGCTTAAACCATCTGTTTGTAAATTTAGTTTTCGGGACGAATAGATTATTTTGATAGAAAGTACGTGATATCTCGCAGACCTTTAGCTATTCTAACTTTTTATTCTCTAAAACTCGTAAATTTCTTTCCATAAGTCAATGCTGTCTATATTTTACTTATTTTTGATTGCTAAGTAAATAGCCTTTTTCTTCTTTTGAGTATCAATGAATTTTTTGGAGAAATATGCACAACGCTTTTGTTCCCATTGCATTGGTCTGCTTTTGAATAGAAGCTATTCCTAGCATACTAGCGTCAGTGTAGATGTATATTGTATTTGGATCAAAAATTTCCACTATATGCTGCGAGCACTATAATTCTTTTACTCTTACAAACATATCTTGACGTTTTCGACTACATGAATTTTCGTTATGCAATTTAAACTTATAAATAAAATGTGATTGTTTAAAATAGATTTCGTTTGAAATTTTGTTTTCTTAATAATGTGCTAGTGATAATGTGTAATTATAATGTAATGTATTGTTTTGAGTTTGATATTTTTAGTGGTAAAAGTAATAATGTTCTGTTTTTGTTTTAACTTGGAAGTTTTAATAATAGTATTGATAATATGAAGTTTCTGCTCTAATTTGATACTCTTAATAATGGTAGTAGTAGTGTAATGTTCTTGTTTTACTTTGCAGTATTTTCGATAATATAAAGTTTCTGTTTAAATTTGGTACTATTAAAAAATAGTAGTATCAATATAATGTTCTTGTCTTCAAATTGATATTTTAATAATAGAAGTGATAATATAATTTACTTTGTTGAAATTTAATATTCTTAATAATGTTTACTAAAGGTAAGGTTTTAGGAGAATTTTTATGATGTATTTTCGGTACGTTATTTATTAATACCGTAATATTATTGTCATTCATTTAACTGATTTTATACGATCCTTAATATGGCCGTCTTGCCTTAAAATTTCAAGTTTTCTGCAGAAAATATTTGTCGAATTCCATGCTGTTGAAAAATATTCCGGAAGTATGCTTAAAATTTTTGTGATTAACCTTACATCATCCATCTTTTCTTCGAGTATCTTTAGTTTGTATGCAATTTTGTGTTTAAGCCGTGTTTGACATCATATTTTTTGCCGGTCATACCTGTAGTTATAAAATGCCTGTAAAAGTGAACATTTTGATGTGAAGTGTCTCTGTGCAATAAACTTTGAGCGTCTCGTACATCTGCTTAGATGTCTTGCAAGTTAATATATGGATTTTATAAGGATATTCAATAGTTGTTAAAATATATGTTGAAAACGAATCGCTATCGTTTAACTTTCCCACGTTTATTACATCGCTTTCGTTTAAGAAATTAATTTTCATTTTATAATATTTGCAGAATCATTTATCAATACTGGTAATTTGACTTTTTCATTTTTATGTTTTTACTATGTTCTAGGTAGATAACCTGTTAAGTTTTACTTTTACGCTTTTTATTAACAGCTTAAATGAAAAACGCCACTATTTTTAGTAAGTTTTAATAAGAGCAGAGAATAAGAGTAGGATTAAGTTAGCAACTTATACAGAATACATATAAGTTTATATAAGAATGTTGAACAAAACATTCCAAAACACAAATTATTTATTATAGCGAAATTCATTCATTTGACAAACGACTGATGATGGTAGTTCGTCGAAAATGTTTTGAAATATTAAGAATATGGCATATATTTTTAAAAGTTCATTCTTGGATTCTGTACCGTTGTCAGATCTAAGTCTTTTGAATTGTCCGTATTTCAAGATGCATTTTTCAATTATTGTTTGCGCAATTGTTTTAGCATCTTTGTTGCTATTGGATGAACGATAATGTACTTCGAGAGTTTGTCCTGTAGCAATAAGATGTAACGAAATTTGTCAGAAAACCTATATGGTTCGATCGTGTTAGAAATCGTTTCAAAAGTAGTAGTTGACTTGTCTGTGATAGTTTGTCGCTCCTTGGTATGTCGAATTTGATTGTTTCATTGGCACGAGTTGCATTTATTTATATATGCCTTAGTCATTTAACCCATGGTTTTTCATACGTATTTTTGTTTTAGTTAGAGAAGCGTTGTTCTGTTGTTGTTGATGTCCATGATAACGTATTCTTTTATTAGATAATTTTGTAAATTATTTTTGTTATTTTGTTGGTAGGCTGAATAGTATGACATTTAGTGTGATTATTGACTTTGATTTCCATTGAATTGAATTGAACATTATTTTAAAAATAGGTTCATCAATTTAATAAAAAATAAGGTCTTTTTAGAAAGAGCTAGTTCGCTATGCCATATGAATTCATTGTTCCTTCAAGATCGAACCTAAGTTCACAGGATAACGCAGAATTAACGCTAAGAATTGCATTATTATAGAATGTAGCTGCAGTTTTAAAATTTTATTCGAATTATTTTAAAAGATAGTTTGATCAAAGTTTTGATATCAGAGAGAGATGTCGCATTTCAAATATCTGTTTGATCTTGTTATAGCTAGTGCTGGAGTTAAAGATTTATTTATTAATGAGGAGTTTGGAATATCATGCTTTGGTGCCATGCCTCTTGTGAAGGGCAGTATACATAGTTCAGGTTTTCAAATCATATCCCTAAGGATGCTTTCGTCTTATTTAGTGCGTGTGACAAAGGCCCGGTTTAAAAACTATTTTAAAATCGTATTCAGACAAGTCGAGTCTTGTTGTAGTTATTTTGGGAGAGAGATTTTTATGATTAAAAAGTAAAATTAATAGACGATAGTCAGTAATTAGTAATGTAATTTTTCTCCTGTTATTATTAAGTTTAGTGAAAATGCATGGTATATTTTGCAGATACATTTCTGCAGAAAGTAGCGTCCTATAATCCCATCTGTCCGAATAGAAAAATTAGTGTCCACGATTTTGAATTCATGTTTTATTATTAGCCTACCCATTGTCAAGCACAAGTGTTATCAGATTTAAGTAAGAGATATCAGTACACATAACAACCACGAATAAGTAAAAAATATATTATTGTTACAGAATAGTTGTATGCAATTGGCAGAACTTTAATGTTGAGATGCACGATGGAGACCGATTGATTTGGTCCTGATAGTTTTCTTTTGTAGCTGTTAATTTGTAATTGTTTCTGTTATTTTTATTGTAGCTATTTTTGTAATTATTTAATTGGTTTAGGTTTTGGTCCAGTCGCGTTGCCATTATTTCGGTTGATGTAGGGTCCATAATTCTCGTTCTTTTGCTGCAACCAGTTGCTGTGTGTTTACTATTATTGTTTGCGTTGTTGTTTCAATTTGTTAAGTTTGTTGTCGTTGTTGTTAAAATGTTGAAAAATGTTTTAACTGTTGTAGGTTATCTCATAATTTAGTGCTATCTGAGTTGCATACAGAAAAGTGGTCAGTTTTACCGTCTTGAATTTTTCAGTAAGTCTGTTCTTGAAAAGGGTTTAAGGGTTTTCGTAGTTCGATTGAATTATTATTTCTCTTTGAATATCGCCCCTTGTGTTACTTGTATATCATTGAGTAGAAGTTAATTTCAAAATTTCATCTCTAAAATTCATGCTACTACGTTGCGTTAGGTTCCGTAATTATGTGTGTAACATGTGAATTGTCCTTGTAACTTGAAATTTCGAGTTAAAATTGTTTTCAGTTCGATGAAGTTTTTGGTGAAGTTTCACCCAATTGTGTCCGCGTACTTTTGTTCTTAACTTAACATGGTAAATAAATGTTATAAAAATGCTTTTTACCGGTTTCTGTCAGGGTATTGTTTATTAGCTGATACCATGTTAGGGAAAATATAAAAGGCTGAGTCAGTTACACTTCAGTCTTGTTTTGTTAATTTAAGTTCATGTTTTGTTCATGTAAGGGGAGTCCTTTGGCTTTGGATTTGATGGGATAATTTGAAACTGAAACCTGTAAAATGAATTCCTGCAAATTGTGCGGTAAATTCAATGGATGTGAGGTGTCAGAAATGTTTAGCCCTGTATTGCAGTCCCTGCCAAATACGTGACTTGGAAATCCAAAACTAATGTGTTTACTTGTAAAGCCTTATTCCACAAAATTTGAAAATAACCTGAAGCATAGCGATATTGAGAAAGCGGGAAGTGCTTGTTATTGTTGAACATAAGATTGTTATTAACGATGGTGTTTAAATTTTAGTCCATCTAATGAGAGCGTCTGCCTCAATTTTCGATTGCCATATAAATTTATTTAATAAATGTACGAATAGTACGTAGTCTTGTATGATACCCTTGATGTATATATATTAAGATTTCTAAGCTTAAAAAAATTATTTAATATATTTATATAACTGTTGAATTAAAAATTAAACTGCGAGTTGCTAAACACTTGAAAAGTAGGACTTTTCCCTTTTCTCTAATTCTTAAATCTTAACCTTACGTTTTAGTTTCAACACTTTATGTAAACATTTTAAATCGATAGGTAAAAATTTACAGCAGTTATTTTGTTTTGCAAAATTATTCTTTATGTGACTAACATAATATATCAGAGTACCTTATATTACTCAAATTGGTAATAATAAATGTTCTTATTATATATAAAGTCGTTCTTGTCATGCTTCGAATACAAAAAATGCATACCGAGAGCTCTAGTTTAACTTTGTGATGCGTTGTTGATTCTTCCACAAAATATTGATGATTTTTAAGTTTTCTTTTCACTATAAAAACTTGAGAGATTATCTTTGTACATAGTTTAGCAGACTTAACTTTACTCTTTAAAATGTTTGTTCAGAATTTCGATAAATTTGTTTATCTATCTTACATGAGATTGTAAGCCGTTCGCTATTGGGGCTAAATTCTCAATGAATAAGACTGCGGCCACCACGATTGAATTTGAGTTTCATTGAGATGGATTATTTATTTGACTTGAGTTTTGAACTTTTGAGGAGCATTTTAAGTTCGAAAATTGGTGAAAGATCACGATTTGGAGGTTGTTTAGCAGCATTCTATTGTAAGAATAAAGTTTTCAGTAGATGAAGACATACTTGATGGGTTCTTTGTGTTGTCAAAAAACTTTATTTCCACCTTCAAGATCTACACTTAAATTCGAAGTTTAGTGAAATTGCAATGATCTGAGTTTGAACTAGTTGAGTTGATAAAATTAATAGTAGATGAAGACATATTAAGTTTGAAATTTATAAAATAATATGAATAACGTGGTAGCTGTTCTGTGACTTCAATTAACAAACTGAGAACTGATGTGATGATGGAACCGATACAAATCTCTGGAATTAACTTTATTTATGTGGAAATCAGTTGCTGCCTCTATCCCTGTGGTACTATGGAATTTTTTTTCTTGAAAAGACTTTCAATGACGTCGAGTAGCGAATGATACAAATTTTCTTTTATTTTGTGAATTTGTGATTCATCTGCATACACAAACACAGACGGTTTTGACTGAAAATGAAAATGAACGAACAAAACAAAACGAACCAAAATGAAATTAAAAATCCCTTTTTTACGTTGATCCTTTTAATCATATTTGAAATGCATTTTATAAACGAAAGCAGCAAACTGCTCATAACACAGAACGCACATTTTGCTCTTACATAAGAAGTAAAACTTAAGAGAACTTTAGAAACCGAAACCAATCCGAGCTAAACCTGGCAGGATTAGCCATGTTCTGCTTTATTTTTTTAAAAGAAGTTTAAATATTTTGAGCAGTATTGCTTTTGTTTTATTTCAACTTATACCAGAAAGAAGGAAGTTGGAGAGATTTGACTTTATGCTGTTTGATTCGGACTTACAGCTAATGTGTGAAAAGAGAATGTTCAGTGATCGAATGAAATATTGTTTTTTGGCAGGGTGTTGCAAAGTGTTGCGAAGATGTGATGGGCGTTTCAGCCAACGGATGGATATTTAGAATTTAATATTACTGACAGAATTAATTTTTGTTGGATAAAGGACTATGTCAATTTACTTGATACTATACATAGTATTGATTTTCTTCCATTTCTTTTTGAAAAGCTAATGTTACTGGAGTGGCAAAAGGGCTATATGATGTTTCTGATAGATTTTAAGTAATGCTGATATTTGTGCTTTATTTCTAATTTGTCTCCCTAGTTCAACGGTAGATATTTTTCTAAAATATTTTTATTAACAAACTAATATGTGTTTCATATCCTTTTAGAAACATTTGAATTTGCTGTATTTATTTGTTAATTGATGTCTATTTTATTCTTGTTTTGATATATTTTAGTAACTTGGGACACAACAGTTTAATTGTCTTGTATATTATTATTTTATTTTTGTTTTATACCTGCTCAAGGCCAGTAGTAATTGTTTCCATACCGGTTTCTTTATTCCATTTTATTGACGATAAGAACATGATAAAAAGATATATGATAGAAGGTATGCTCATAAGATTGTCGCATTTTATTTTACACTGTGCATCTTCATCATTTTGGGTTAGATCTTTCGATAATAAATCCCTCAAATTCATTCCGGCCAGTATTTATGTATAAGCTCAATAAAATTTATTGTTTTTGTTTGAAACCTTTAAGAAATATGTCATATCCTGAAAGGAACATGAAATGACAGCAACAAGCAACATTTTATAAAGATTTATTGTTTGCAGTAGTCGCGCACGTTTTTTTTTGAAATCTTATAAAATTCAAATGAGGTAATCTAATTTTATATTCTGGTGTGAACAAAATACTCACGAGTTTGTTCTAGAGAGCTATTTTCATTTCTGATCTTTTGTGTTTTAAGCTCCAAAATAGCCACGAAATGGGTGAAACCCACGATAGGCTGCACTTGCCCTGGTAGGCAATGAAATATGATTCGAGGTGAAATTGTACCGAAAATGCTTGAAACACGAAAAGTTTACTCATCACCACGTTAAAGTTAAGATCTTAAAAAAACGTTGAACTAAAAATTGTGTTTTTAATGAAAACTTTGAGTATACATGGTGTCATTTGCACTAAAATTGTGTTTTTAATGAAAACTTTGGAGTATACATGGCGTCATTTCCCCTCTAAGAAGTGAAATCGTCTTTGTGTTATTTAAAGGGCTGATGCTGAAAAATTGTGTAAAATGTGTTTTGACTTGTGTAAAGAAATGAATATGGAGGGTTAGTTTCTCTATTTGTATAAATAAACAGGGTTGACAGGATCCACATTTTAAAAAGTTAAAAATTCTTGGTGAAAGCTGGATCTATATTCATAATTTATACAAAAATTTTATTTTTAGGTAAAAAGTTGGGGTATATATGTTAGCCTTGGACCGCTCTAAAGACTGAAATCCTTTTTTGTCTTTAAAGTGAGTGTGAAAAATCCATCAAGACTAAGGAAAATTACAATAGTGTTATTCTTCTTACGCCAATATCCTAAAGGTTTTAAACTTAACTAATACTGTGGACTTTCGATATTTCAACTTTAAAAGTAAGAGTCTTAAGAGATCTCTGTAATCCCACCTAGTTCGTTTGTAGTGAGATCCATTTTCTGGGAAGTATTTCGCTTTTAAAGAAGAGTCAATGACAACTGCACTTTCTTGAGTCTCCGCAAGTATGCCTTTCTTGCTATTGTCAGTGGACTTAAATGAAAGAACTTATTTTGTCAACTTACTTCTTCTCAAACAGAATCTTTCAAAGTGTGTGTCTCGGCTTATTAAATGTTATCGTCTAGACAAATTAAAAGTTATCCTAAATAAATATAATCTGCAATACGTTCCGAAAATTACTAAAATCCACACTGTCATTCTGAGATAAACTCTATTCCTTTTTTGCACTTTAAAACGACGTATATGTAATTTTTTATTGCATTTCAAAAAAGGAAAGACTCAACTATTTATTTCCAAAAGTATTTGCATTATTTTTACTGGTTAAAAATTAAATATAGTTTTTTACCAAACGTAGATAACTTATGGCAATCCCAATGCCCATACTTTTTTCATATACCTTTTGTCAAGGCACTTGTTTACCTGTTAAAATTTCAGCTAATTTAGGGACCAACTTTGTAGTTCCGATCATCAAGATTGATTTTAAATGTTCATCTTAAAACTTTATTTAGTTTTAACAAACTTAATTTTTGCCGCAACTATAGGTAGATCCGAAAATAGAAAGCATAGCGGAAGCATAGTTTTTATGTTTTGTTGCATTTCTGCAGGCATGCCTGCTGCACGTAGTTTTCGAAACATAATGCCTTGGTCACCGTCAACTTCAGCAAGAAAGTTTTAATAATGGTTGTGTTTGAGGATACTGTTAGTGTTTTTACATCTGCATTCATGACGTCAGCTATATCTATATTATTTTACTCAACGCTTGTTGATGGAAAATGCAGTGAAATAGCATGGATTAAACTCACCCAGCTGTTTTAACAGAATTGCAAATAGTTGAATAATTGCAATTCGGTAACAAAAGATTTTGCCAATCAAGTTTTTCCTACCCGATCACTAAGCAGTTCATGAAGCATTAGCCTACACTCGCACTAATTGTGACCGCAAATGCAATGTAGTTTTTTTTGAACGAGGTCTTGGCTAAATAATGTGGTGCAATTATCTCTATTTATTTTTCGCGCAAGTTTTAAAATTAAACTATCTACTAACTTCTTTCCAAAACCATTTATTTATGCTATTTGAAGAATTTTATTATATTTATTTTTGCAGTCTGCAACCAACAGGGTAGTACATAAAACAATAAATTATAGCAAGAAATGTCACTGTCATGGCTGATAGGTGCAATATGAATCGTTCGTTATGCATATAGCTGTTGTTGTTGATTTCGATAAATGGAAAATTAAGTTCTTTCCCCAAACGTTAATTTTTTACTAGAAACGGAAGCGTATTGTCAGTTTCATTTTCCGTTTCAAAAAAATTTTATGCTTTTATAGCGATTGTTTAAAATGTTATCTTTACCGAATTCAAACTAGTAATCACTGTTTTATAAAATCTGATTCGAATTTGCACATAAAAGCTTCTGCCACCACTTTTTATTGCTGTGACATAGGCCTTTATGCAATTTCAGGCATATTACATGTTTTAGAGTGTTCACTCATAGCGTTTACAGCTACTTCAATTGAAACTTTTACGAACAGAGGCGTGACATCAAACAAAATCATAATTTTATCATGTTCTCTAAGTTTTGACATTGAAACCGGTAAAATTCCGTATTTTTGATTTTATTAACTCACCACCTTGAAATTCTTACAAATGGTGCGTTGATGTTTGTTACGATTTTTCTCATTTCTCTCCGGACGGTTATTTTTTGGAAGGCCAGAAATTCGGGATAACTGTGACATTAACTTATATTTGTTTATCGCAAAACTCTACATAAGTTTTGCATTATAATTTTTTCAGTCCCTTTTTCTCTGTCTTAAATTTTACTAATTTAGTAAGCAACTAATGTTTTTAACTGTCGACAAATTGCATATATATATATATATATTATATTCTGTATATATATATATACATATATATATATATATATATATATATATATATATATATATATATATATATGTATATATATATATATACATATATATAAATTATTGTATTAGTCTGAGTCTTAATTTAGTATAAATAAAGCGTCATGAGGATGAGCTCAAAGTAATCATCTAGATATGCATTCGTGCTAAACATTCAGTATATATGTAAATATAGAATTTTTTCAAAATTTGTGTTTTTAGTTTAATTTTTATAAACAATTTGCGGTCAGAATAATTTTTACCACCGGTTCACCACCCACCCTCAATTACTCTCCTCTTTAAGATGAGCTTCGTTATCCGCGACGTAGAAATCTAATAGGAATTTGACCTTGTGTTGAGTCAGATACCAGATTTTCAGTGGAATTGCTAATACTGGTACAAGTACGTTTCAACAATCGAAAATCTTGTTTCATCACCGGTTCCGATTACGGTTACGGTTACTATTAGTATTTCTACATTAGTGTATTTTAAAACTTCGTCCTCCGACGTTAACAAACACATTATGTTGCATCATAAAATCTATTCCAAGGTATGCAGTCGTCCATAACATCAGCCACTAGAACGTATCTGAAATAACCATGTGACCAACTTGCATATTCAGTCTAAATTTTGCATACACTTTGCCTTGGTTTGTATTACAGCTCTGAGGATGTGTTTTGAAGCATCACAGCCACCAACACCAAAAATGTCTTGTTTAACTATGGATTTTGATGCTCAAGTGCCAAAGTCCGCATATAGCTGAGTTATAGGAACAAATGGATAAAAAAACTTTTTTTTTAAATACATGGGAATTAAACTTGCGAATAATCATAAGGGTATTTATTCAATTTATTATAAGGCCAAAAAAACTCATTTTGAAATCATCAGCGGTTGGATGACATTTCCCATTAAAAAAATGTACAAGTTTGTATAATATTGAGTTTAAGCCTATGCCGTAAGGTGGTTGATTGTTATTGGATCAAGCTAGTAAAATTGGCATTTTGTCGTTAACCTGTTCACAGTCGGAATTCAAATTTTTATTATAATTTGTAGCTGGGTGTATCATTCTGAAACATTCTGTAATAATTCGAAACATGTATCCATCACAGTACACCTTTGTAAAAATTGTTGAAAGTTGACAGTTGAATGATGTATGGAAAATGATATCTGAACGGTCACTTTGTGGTTCTGTACCAGGCTAATCTGAATCCTACTTTTCAGCTGATAAAAGTCTAACAAAGTCCATCGATATTCCATCTACGTTTAATATTCATTGTTAAAGTTGGGTTGTAGTACCAATTATGTTTCAAATTGCGATGATTACTGCTGTCGTTGTGGTTGTGGTGCCAATTGTGTTACAAGCCTAGGTTTAAATAGACCAGTTTGACAAAGGATTAAGTTATGAACTGGCGTTTGGCTCCAGATAATTACCACGGCAGTCGGCTTTGAACGACAGACACACAGAATGAATTATTAAAGCTGTGGAAGCCCGCTGTATGTAACCGAACTGTTTGGTAAAAGATACGATTTTACTGGAGTTTTTAAAATGAGAGGTAACTGGTTCCAAGCTCTTCCGTATGCGCACCCTGGCTATAGAGATGTCTTTCCACCGGGATCTTTGTCTGGATTCTTTTCAATGAAGATCTTGCTTTTAAGTTTTGGACATTTTGTCTCTGAATTAAAACAAAATTTCTTTCCGCTAGTGGATCGACTCGAACTTCTTCGAGGTTTTTTTGTACTTCTGGGCTAACAGCTACATCAAAACTTTTGTAAGTACCTATGCCAAGCTCTAAAGGAATTTCTACATTTCTGCATTTCGAAAATTTTACTCCAAAATTGAATGCTATCTAATGTTCTATCATAAAGTCCATTCCAAGAATACATTCATCCACATTATTGGGCACCAGGAACGTCTGTGGAAAGATCATGTCACCAATCTACTTCTTCATCGTCATTTTCCAAAGACAGAAGCCTATTTTCTTGTTGCAGTTAAAGTTTGGAATGGCAGGCATAACGTTACCCTATATTTGTGTCTATTTCTCGTTTAATAATAGATTTTAAAACTCCAGTATCGATTATTATGCGGCAAACAGTCTCGTCCACCTACCAAAGACTGACGCGCTGCCACTGCCTTTATTCGTCTGTGCAATTCTTACAACAATTTTGGACTACAGCAATTTAAGCTAGCGCTTGCTCCGTTAGTCTTTCCTTTTCTTGCACTTGAGAATGAGTTGTACTACTACTGCCAAAACCCGAACATGAGAATGTAGGATACCCGCGGCTTCCCTCATCTTCTGTTTATTTTACACAAATATTGACACTCTTCCATTTGTAGCAGTCCCTTTGATGTGTTCTTCTTGTTGAAGTGTTCGGCAGCTTGTCTACGTAGAGCCAACACCCATGCTGCAATGTTTTCGTCTTTAGTCCATTAATTAGCTTCTGCAGCAGTTTCGAATAGTTACTTGAATACTGGCCAGGAGACCATTCTACAATTACTAACGGCTGCATTGTAATGGCAGAACCTTGTCCGTAGTTGTTTGACATAGACCGCTTTTCATTTTATGCGTAATTTCTGTTATTTTATCTTCTAGAGCTAGATTCTCATTATCTAGAGCATTAAACTGCTCACTTAGAACGTTAACCATTTTCATTCCGGTCAAATTTATACGCTGTTGTTTTACCAACTATTGTTTTGTGTTCCGGAAAATTTTTTCCTGTTTTTTTCGTCGTTTTATAGATTATACGCTTCAACCAAATTATTCTGAGTCTCCATAGTAGTTTGTGCTTTCAGCTAATTTTTGCAGTGTTTCGAGATGTTCTTCGAGAACATTCTTTTGTTGTTCCAAGGAAGTGTGTATCGCTGTCATTTTTTCTGCCTCAAACTTCTATTTTCCATTTACTGCGAAAGAGTCTCATCAAGATTCTTTTCGTAGCCTTTTAGACGTTTCCATACCACAATTATAGTGTATCCACCAAAATAGACTAATGTAAAAATTTAGTTGTACTAGACTATGTCTTTTATTAAGAGTGTTTACTAGGTATAAAGAACACTTTATAAAAAGCAGCTCTCATTTTGTGTCATAACTTCTTTTGTTATTGAATGGGACCTCGCAATATAACAACATTCTATCCAATCTACAATTTCAATGTTTTTTTTCAAACTTAAAGATTTAAAAGATATAGCATTATCGTTCGACAAAATAAAGACTTTTTCTTGGTAGCTCAAAGGGATATTTCCACTACACTAAACTTGCTGTAAGATTTGCAAATTATAATTTACTTTATTTATTTAAGTTTTAGTAGCACAAAAATAATGCAATTAAATCGCCTTTTAAAATTATCGCGTTGACACTATCACACCCAGGCATTTTGTCGTTAACCTGTTCACAGTTCGGATTCAAAGTTTTATTATAATTCGTAGCTGGGTGTATCGTCTCGAAGAAGATCCCTATTCTAAAACAATCAATACTCCATCGTAAAATTGTTTATAGTTGACAGTTGAAAGATGTATGGAAAATGATATCTGAACGGTCACTTTTAGGTTCTACCACAACCCCAATACTTAAGGCTTAATCCGAATCCTACTTTTCAGCTGATAAAAGTCTAACAAATTCCATCGATCATACGTTTAATATTCATGGTTAAAGTCCGGTTGTAGTACCAATTGCTTTTCATAACGCGATGATTACTGCCGTCGTTGTGGTTGTGGTGCCAATTGTGTTAGAAGCCTATATTTAAATTGACTAGTTTAAAAAGGGATTAGAGGCCATGGAACTGACTGAATATATACCAAACTGTTTGGTAAAAGACACAATTTTTACTGGAGTATTTAAAATGAGAGGTAACTGGTTCCAAGCTCTTCCCTATGCCCACCCTGGCTATCGAGATGTCTTTTCACCGGGATCTTTGTCTGGATTTTCAAGAGAATTGGCCATACATGAAGATCTTGCTTTTAAGTTTTGGACATTTTGTCTCTTCAAATTAAAAAAATTTGCAAATTTCTTCCGCTAGTGGGTGGACTCGAACTTCTTCGATGTTTTTTGTACTTCTGGGCTAACAGCTACATCAAAAATTTTGTAAGTACCTATGCCAAGCTCTAATTTCTATATTTCTGCATTTCAAAATTTTAATTCCAAAATTGAATGTTATATAATGTTCTAATATAAAGTCCATTCCAAGAATACATTCATCCACATTATTGGGCACCTGGAAGTGTGTGTGGAATGATCATGTCACCAATCTACTTCTTCATCGTCATTTTCCAAAGACAGAAGCCTATTTTTGTTGCAGTTGTAAGTTTGGAATGGCAAGCATAATCACCCTATATTTGTGTCTATTTCTCGTTTAATAATAGATTTTAAAGCTCCTATATCGATTACTATGCGGCAAACAGTCTCTGTCGACTTTATACAAAGTTTGATGCGCTGCTACTGCCTTTATTCGTCTTGCAACTCTTACAATAATTTTTGGACTACAGCAATCCTAAACTAGCGCTTGCTCCGTTGGTCTTTGCTTTTCTTGCACTTGAGAATGAGTTGTAAATTACTACTGCCAAAACCTGAACAAGAGAATGTAGGACACCTTGCGGCTTCCTCATCTTCTGTTGATTTTACACAAATATTGACAGTCTTCCGTTTGTAGCAGTCCCTTTGATGTATTTTTCTTTGTTGGAAGTGTTCGGCAACTTGTCCACGTAGAGCCAACACTCATGCTGCAATGTTTTTGTCCTTAGTCCATTAATTAGCTTCTGCAGCAGTTTCGAATAGTTGCTTGAATACTGGCCAGGAGACCATTCCAACAATTACTAACGGCTGCATTGTAATGACGGCACCTTGTCCGCAGTTGTTTGACCTAGAGCGCTGTTCATTTTCTGCTTAATTTCTGTTATTTTATCTCCTAGAGCTAGCTTGTATTATTTAGAGCACTAAACTGCTCACCTAGAACGTTAAACTGTTGTTGCGTTTATATTTTCATTTCATTTAAGTGCTCTAAACTTAGCTTCATATACCCGCTGTTGTTTTACCAACTATGCTTTTGTGTCTCGAAAAATTTTTTCCTGATGTTCTTCAAGTCGTTTTATTATGATTTTGCGCTTCAACAAAAATTATTCTGAGTCTCCATAGTGGTTTGTGGTTTGAGCTAATTTTTTGCAGTGTTTCGAGATGTTCTTCGAGAACATTGTTTTGTTGTTCCAAGGAAGTGTATATCACTGTCAACTATTTTTTCTGCCTCAAACTTCTACTTTGTCATTTACTTAGAAAAGAGTCTTATCAGGATTTTTCCGTAGTCTCTAGAGGTTTCGCACTTGAGAATGAGCTTTTTCTTGCACTTGAGAATGAGTTGTTCACTACTACTGCCAAAACCGGAACAAGAGAATGTGGTGGACACTTTGCGGCTTCCTCATCTGCTGTTAATTTTACACAAATATTGACACTCTTCCATTTGTAGTGTTCCTTTGGATGTGTTTTTCTTGTTGGAAGTGTTCGGCAGCTTGTCCACGTAGAGCCAACACCCATGCTGCAATGTTTTCGTCCTTAGTCCATTATTGCTTCTGCAGCAGTTTCGAATAGTTGCTTGAATACTGGCCAGGAGACCATTCGAACAATTACTAACGGCTGCATTGTAATGGCGGAACCATGTTTGCAGTGGTTTGATATAGAGCGCTTTTCATTTTCTGTGTAACTTCTGTTATTTTATCTTCTAGAGCTAGCTTCCCATTATCTAGAGCATTAAACTGCTCACTTAGAACGTTAAACTGTTGTTGCGTTTATATTTTCATTTCATTTAAGGTTCTCAAGCTTAGCTTCATATACCCGCTGTTGTTTTACCAACTATTGCTTTTGTGTCTCGGAAAATTTTTTCCTGTTGTTCTTCAAGTCGTTTTTTATTATAATTTTGCGCTTCAACAAAATT
>JAHHFQ010000100.1:0-16929 GCA_018831715.1 Matsumurasca onukii | reverse complement strand
GCTATCAGTCAGAGTGCACCTGTCGTTGGCCGTAGAAGTGCTTAATTTATCTGTTTATTTTATTCCTGGTGAGAAATGGCTATCGGCGTACGGATGTTAAGTGGTAGAATTCGAATGAATGAGAAGTATGACTAAAAATTGTATGTATGAATGAATTTAATCTATATTTATAAAAGACTTTGTCCTGACTAACTGACTCACTGCTCACTACTCATCACGCTGAGCCAAACTACAAGGCCTAGAAACTTGAAATGTTGTATGAACATCCACTTTTACAGTATAAGCACCCACTAAGAAAGGATTGTTCTAAATTCTAAAATTTAGGTTAGTTTTTGGGGGTTCAATTTGGGAAAACTACCTTCGAATTTCTTTTCGACATTCAGAGCACTGGGAATTCTTCACTTTGAAATTCAGAGCACTGGGAATTTCTTCACTTCGACATTCAGAGCACTAGGAAAAAAATTAAATATTTTGAACGGTGCAGGATGAACGCACCAAATTTACAGGCCTTTTAGACTATAACCCCCCCATTTGTTTGTATCTTTCTAAACAAATGTTGGCCTGATGGCGCACGGGGGTGATCCGCTGGGGGGTTAGAAGAACGAATTTTAAATCCCGTAGCGTACGTAGCACGGGTACTGGCAGCTATGTAGTATAAGGACAAAAATGTATTCTCAAAAAATATTTCAAACATGGCGATTTTAGTCAATGTATGTTGTTTACGAAATAAAACAGGTAATTATTTATTTTGTTCCGTGTGCTCTGATGGTTGCTACTGGAAATAGCCATCAATTTATTTCCAGACAAATATTGTATTATTTAACTTACAAGTAAGCATTGCAAATAAACTTCATTATTTCATTGTAGGTGGTAGCAACCTTGGCATTCAACACTCTGATGGTAATGTTGCTATGATCACCAGCATGCCAGTGATTGTGATAGGGGCCTCAGAATACAAGGTCACGAACTTTACTTGACAGAAGAGCAGTTTTGGTTTGAGACTCAAATTAAAAACTTACACTAAAGAAATTACGAGTATTAAGGTTTGACATTAACTTTCGGGGTTCGTTTTAATATTATTTGATAGTTCGTTTAAAATTGTAACTCTTTTTTCAGTAACATGATTCATAAATTGTTGTGAAATTGTTACTGTGTAAATTGTTACTGGTTGAAAACAGTATAGTGGAAAACAGATATTATTAGATGTGTACTATAACATTCTTCCCCTTCATTTTGGAACGTAGCTTATTAAGTAATCAGGAGCTTTTCTGAGACGAGGATCGGACGAAGTTGAGGAGGTGTCGTGGCCTGCTCTGTGGAAGCTGGACTGTTGATTGTTGATCCAACTGTTTTGTACAACGGGATTTGCCATTCTCCAAAAGCGGTGTGATTACATCATCCATTTTGACTACCTCTTCTTCATTTGATTCTTCTACATGATCTCTGTGATAATAATGCCCTGATCATCTTGAAATATTCGACAAATTTGTAGGTGCAAGGTGTCTGAGATTCATATTGTTCCGGTCACGTAGTTTCACAAGGGTAATCAGGATTTGATTGGATGAGCTTACTTACCAGTTAGGGTCGTATTTGTTGGACGCACTTCTTTTCATTAACACTTTGCCTGGGTCGTTAACCAGGAAGGTAGTGTGACACCTGTGGCAGTTCTTTTCGCTTGTGATAAAAAACATACAGTGCTCGTGCGGCGTACAGTTGGTGGTAAAAGCACAGAAGAGATCGGATTGAGTGTAGAGATTCTGGAAGTACTGTTTTCCCATTGAGAAACCATCAGATTTTTAGTTTTCAGTAAACTTAGTGTGATGTCCTCCAAATCATACCATTGCAATTTCGACCTGCCCATTTCCACAAGGGTTGTAAGGAGTAGTTCACTTGTGGCTATCCTTCTTTTGATAACAGATAGTTTTTCAACTCTTCCGACATGAAAGAAGATCCACGATCAGTATGGATGAATGCTGGATATCCGAATAGAGAGAAAACTCGATCTAAAGCTTGAATCACACTACTTGCAGACAAATTACTACAGGAATCTGCAAAAGTACCTGGGTGTATTCATCAACGATAGTCAAAAGATATTTGTTGCGTGTTTCAGATGGAAGTGGTCCTGAAGTCTAAGCTGAGCCGTTCAAAATGGACAGAAGCTAACAAAATGCTATTCGTTGTTGAAACCTAGGTTTTGTTTCAGCGCAAATCTTGCAGGATGAGGTTATTCGCCTTACTTCTTCTATGGTGTAAGGTGGTTTTGAGATATTTCACCCAGTGGACCATCCTAGTTACCCAGGGTGACACATGGTGTTGTGAAGTGACACTAGTTTGTCAATTGTGTGATGTACCACAGATCCTTGAGAAAGCGTTTGCTGCTTGGTTTTCTACCCTGGATCTAGATTATTTCATAGTTGTATGCTGACAACTCTAGTTCCATCGAACAATTTTCATTCTTAATTTTTCACTGTGTTTGTGTTGAACATAAAAACGAAACAGACTGGTCTGTTATGAGTTTGAACCGTTTGCCAATCAAGTAGTATTCCATTTACGAAGTGCTTCTACTATCGCATATGCTTCCTTCTCATAGTCGAGTGGTTTCGTTCACTTTGTGACAACAATGTTCGTGAGAAGAAAGCGACAGGACGTTGATTTTGGGTCAAGATTGCACTTATTGCAAAGTCAGAGGCGTCAGTTTCTACACAGAATGGTTCATCGTTTTCTACATTTACTATCATGGATTCTGGACACATTGTTTTAGATTTTCGAAGTCTTTAACTAAGTTTTCCCCAAGAGGAAATCTTTTACATTCAGTCAACTTATGAATTTTGTCAGAGTACTGGGGTATCCATTTTGAATAGTAAGAAAACATTCCAACACCCGTTTCAGTGCTTTTGGTTGTCAGGGATCGGAAGATTGATAAGTGGTTTCAGACGATCAGATAGGTTTCAATGTATGGTTTTCAATGTTGTAGCCTAAGAGTGTTATTGAGTCATACGGTATTTTGATTTATCTTGATTGATAGTGAGGTTGTACTTTGGCATGTTTGGAGAAATTTCTAAGTTTTGGTTGTGTTCTTCCATTCCTTTCCACTTACAGTTACATCATCTAGATATACATGAACTCCTTTCAAATGTTCCTTTTTTCACTATTTCATCGATTTTCCGTTGGAATGCCGCTACACCGTTTGTTACCCCATGGTATCCTCTTGTACTGCCAAAGTTTGTTTCCAGCTTCAAACGCTGTGTAGGGCTTGTCTTCTTTTCTGATTGGTATTTGGTAGTAAGCAGATTTCAAGTCAATTGTACTGTGAATGTCATATTTTGCTACTTCTGAAACTATTATTTTATCTATGGATGAATTGATATGCACAGCATTGTATATTTGTTAATTGTTTGTGAGTAGTCAATTACAAGTCAATTTTGCTGCCTTGCACAACAAGAACTTGAGCCCTCCAAGGCGAATTGCTTTCTTCATTATACCATCTTTTGGCCATTTGCTCGATCTCTGATTGAATAAACTGTTCATCTTCTGCTGAGTAGCGTCTGGACTTGATTGCTATGGGTTTACATTTAGATTCAAGTGAGTGAACAATGCAGCTGGTTGTACTCTTACAAGCAACAGAACAGATTTTCAGTGCTGGCTTTCTCCTCCGAAAATGTGTACACTTGAGTGTTGATTTAAGACGTCATGTCCTATAATCACATCTGCACAACAGTTTTGGAGGACGCTAAGTTTGACATTCATGTAAGTATTGTTGAAAACCTCAAGCTTCACTCGTGTTAGTAAGCTTTTATTGGAGCTGGAAAAGATGAATAGCCATTGAAACTTTGCTGTTTGTATGATACTGTTAAGTGCATGATTTGTTGCAAAATCATCACTGACATAGCTTTGAGAACTCCCTGTATCCACAAGACCATCTGCAGATACACCATTACTTTGAGTTTGATGACTGATTTTGACAGACAGTTAGAGAAGCTGCTACTATATGTTGGTGAGAAAGGTTAGACTTTACCTGACGAGTTGGAGGTGATGAAAATGAAACACAACAAGAGTGTATCATCCTTATCTTCACATCTGTGTAATACTCTCTTACGTTATTGACATAGCATTTGTTAATGGTTGAGTTTTCCGTTTCATTACTGACATCTGCAAATGACCAGTTTTCTTGCACATATTACAAACTGCTTCCCTGTCGGACAGACATTCCGAGAATGTTTTTGATTTCCACAAAACATAACATGTTTATTTCTTCTAAAATCTAAAATTATTGTTTGTTGAATCTTGTCAAGTAACGATGAATCTCTATTCCAATAAGTAGGTTTGATTGAATTTTGTAAAAGGTGAGGTTTTCGTCATATAAATAGAGAGGGTAATGTTAGATTGTTAGAACTTTGAATAGTTCTCTGCAGGTTCTTCGAATATTATTTCCGATAATCCGTATGGTTTTTTTTGTAGTACAAATAATTTGTAAAGTCTTGTTTAAAATAACCTCCCCATATTATTATTGTGTATGAAAGAATATGGTGTATAGGTCCTAAGTATGCACTGAAGAACATGTGCTGTGCAATACTGTATGTTGTTAAAAAATCTCTTTAATTCTGTTTAAATCTCGCCACTGTTGCATTATTAATCAACACCAGCATGTAACTGTTGATCTCATCAGTGTGAATCTAACTTTTCTATACGCTAAAGCTTCAGATGGGGAAAATTTGTGGTTCAAGACCACGCGCACGTCAACCCTTGATTTATTGTTGGTCTGTTCTCCTACTAGGCAGCCCCACCCCGTTTGCTTACAAGCTCGAGATCGCGCTACCCAATTCTGATGTGGTAACTCCCCTGCCAAAAATAGCTTCTTGATTATCTATTAAAAGTCAAATAAAACCAATATTTAAAATTTTAATACATGAGGCCTTTCGATCAGCAAAGCTTCTTCGTCAGATAACCTAAAATTCAAAAAAAAAAAAAACATAAAAAAGTGCTATAAACATAAATATTTATATAAACATGGTACAAAAAAGCCCTTCAAAAGGCCTCATGTACTAAAATTTTAAATATTGGTTTATTTGACTTCAGATTAATTTCTATAACAACTAATATTCGAGCTTATGCCAAAAAAATACATTATGGCGTTTGACTAATAAAAAAAAAATTATTCAAAAGACTTTGTAATAACATAGTTGGTGATGTTTCAAAACTACTGGTCCGAGAACCGAGCCCTGAGGTACCCGTATTAATCGCCAAATTACAAAAATATAAATGTAAGAGTAACCTATGCCAATCAATAACAGACCAGCAGCAGGCTGACCAACTACGAAAACAGGAACCCTGCTTAGCGCAGCCTAAACACCATCAATGTATGCTTCTGTGGGTTTCAGGAGGGATTATCTTCATGGTGCAGCCCTGGGCAGTGTCATCTCCGGTTCCTGCAGGATCTCCTGGGCAGGAAAACTTGCATGATGATGGTGAATATCCCAGAGCTGATTGGTTGGCTGATGCTCTACTTCGCTTCATCGGTGAGGGTGTTGTTTGCTGCCGCCATTGTCTTAGGTGAGCCATTTTGGGAATTGTATCCTAAATCATGAGCAAGTAATCTTTGTTTGAGGCATACTTTCGGTTATAAAAGGAACATAAATAAGACAAACGACTGCTGGTAACAACTTACATGCTCTCGGGAAAACGTATCGGTGTTTTAGAATATGTTGCTTGTTGTTGCGTTTCATGAATAAATTATTATATTAGGTTTGAAAACTGCCATAAACAATATAGGCAGCCAAAAGGTGTTCTGACACTTTATGTTTACTTTGACTGTTTGACTTCTTACTCAAACGTCATCATTACAGTCAACATACATACGTACTCCACTGCGTATAAAACTGGTCTGGTTAAGATTAACTATTCTGATGGCACATCGTTACATAGTAATTCCTTGTCACACTCTTACATTAAAGTATGCACCATAATATTTTAAATCCAATTTTTTTAAAAATCAGTCAGCGTAATAAACACGAGTAATCGTGAATATCTGTTTGTCATGTACTCGTCATAAACCGTAGTTTATAACTCAATAAATAGGGTAAACAGCCATTATAATCCTATAATTTGCTTATCGATGTTCTCCTAGGCCTCTACTACAACGAGATAGGATAAGTTCAGCAAGATAAGATTTCAACAAAATAATAAGTGGATCATATTCGTAAGCATATTCGTGACGTGGTATTTCGTCAAGTGGTGATTCGGAAAACCACTCAACCATAACATTTAGTGGAATTGAGGATTAGTAACTACCTACCTACCTGCGCACTCGTGGTGTTTCGTCATGTCGAACATTTGACAGGTGTACAATACTGTACTTTTTTTTTCACGGGTACGAATAATAAGGCGTCAGTCTTTGTTAACTCAATATTTATTTACAGTCTAGTTCTAATTACACTTTTCATATTTAATAAAACTATGTTTGACGATCCCTTTAAGAGTACATGCAGCCAATGTTCTCAGCGGGCAAAATAAAATCACTGGACACCGAGAATTTACACTGACACTGTTCTCCACAAGTGATTTGACCTGTAAGACTTTATTTTCACAAAGCACTTTACATCTCTTCACGAGTACGCGGCCCCTATTACAATAAGACTTCTCTGGACTGAACAGGAATGATTTTGTCTCCTAAGCGCGGGTTTATATATCCCCATAGAAATTCTGGAAATTCCCAAAGTGCCTATAATATCACGTGACTATGCTCTCAGCCATTTACTTGTATTGAAATTCTAGTTCGTTTGACGTTTAGGCACGTGCATTCAACTGTAACAAACGAAGGCAATATACCTGTCAGTACTCCGTCTCCGAATTCACGCAGGTGCAATAAAAGCAGGCCGGACTATTGTCTCAGGGTAGGTCCTAAGGTCACCATTATACCACCACTGGGTGTTCAGATAAGGTGTAAAACCCCATTGTTAACAAAATGGATCTGTTTGTTCATAGTTTTCTTTAATATCGAAGATTTCAGTACAAGTTTTCTAACCAAATATCCTACGCAATCTTAGTTTAAGTTCATTTTATTTACATGAAGTAGGCTATATTAAACCGACTCAGCTTGTTAAACAAAAACAACTGTAAATTTAATATAAACCAGGCCGGCATCAAGCTAAGCGCTCAAGCACCTAAGTTGACGTGATTTGATCGAATGGTGCATGTATTCAAATGTTTATAGTATTTGTAATGTTTGAGGTTAACACTAAAAGCACATCCAATATAAATGCATATTTGCAAATATTTATTATTAAAAAAAAATTAAACCGGTATTTGAAGAACTCTTTGAAAGGGGGGGCTGGTATTCTGATTTTCAGCAAGCGATCTAAGGCCTAAATTTACAAAAAGGAAGTATTTTACCAAATTGTCAAACATCGACAAAATGTGAAACCTGTGAAGATCCACACCTACATATATTTAACATATATACAGGTTATTACAAAATGATGTTCACGACTTTCAGTGTAATAAACAGTTTACAAAGGTACAAACAAAATGGTTACATTTGAAGAAAATTCAATAAGGTTCATCACACAGCTATTCTTAACTATAAATTTTTGATATGGGTAAATTCTTTTGTGCTAATCAACAGATTTTCAATCTATAATCAAGCTCTGTTATAAGTTGATAAGAGTATCTTTGATCCATTGTTTCTATGCCAATCCATTGCTGATCTCAGTTTGTTAATGGTAATATTGGTGTGTACACCTTATTTTTATGTATCCCAAAAAATTAAATAACGGAGAGTGTTAACTGAAGATAGTGGTGGCCATTCAAGAGTACATCATCATTCGAACCTCCGCAACCGATTCATGCCAAGCACAAATCATGAGTTTTAGTAACAGTTTTTTGCCAAATGTTAGCCATTAGTTTTAAAACTTAATAATTACTATCACTGCGATTGATTGGTTACTAGGAGGATCTTCATTAAAACCTGGTTCTAAAAATTGGTGGACATCCCCATGTTAATAACACTTTGTTCCAAACCTCATTCCTGATTATTTTTGCTGAGTAGTTTGCCAATTAATTTACTGAGAGCTTATTTCATAGATTAATGGCCCTGCCTTATAGAATCCAGATTAGGATACGGTATTGTTCTTGGGGGGGCTCAACCTTCAAGTCAACTTTGCGCTGTTTTCGCTTCTGCAAAAAAGGCTAATCCACATAATGGTGGGGACATACAGGAGGGCTCACTGCAGAACCCTTAAATCTCAAGAGTTGACATTACCATCAATGTATATTTTGAAATAGTAATGTTTTGCAAATTTAATGTACTACAACTATAACTGCAGATACCCATGATTACACACAGATACAGACAACTTCCCATAGACTTGAAATCGGGGCTAAACTACCACAAAATTCACGGTCCTAAATCTAAATCATTTACCGGCCTCTGCACATCAAACGCGAAAATTCACAAACAAATTAATGGCTAACCAAGTATCTTTTAGACAGAGCTTGTTACTCTGTAACTGAATTCCCAACGTACTTAAACTTTATAAATAAATGTATAGAATAGTTCAAAGTGACTTGCATTGTTGTCCAATATCTAGTTGTATTTCATTATTATTTAAAAATAATAGTATCAACTTGTTTGTTAAATAATTCATTAAACTTATAAGTGATGTTTTATTTTGGCTGTGAATTTTAGTATTAGTAAATTATGTTGACGTTTTAAAATACAAACGTATTTGGCCTCTCACAATAAATGATTTGATTGATTGGTTGAAAAATTGGTTGCACACTAATAAAAAATTATTTAATGTGATAATCCATCACACAACAAGCATTACTGTCTTCTAAATTCAAATCCATACACAACATGTAACAATTGACTTAAGAACAGCAGACACGCACCCAAATCATTATAAATATAGTTTGAAGAGTTTTCTTTCCAATGGTACCAATTAAAATAGTTCATCTTGTTAATTTTAACTATTGGGCCTCAATTTTTGTATATATGTATTTATTATTGATTGTTAACTTCATGTATTAAGTGGTATTTATGAGGATTCTAAAGTCTCTAACTGTGTAATTTATATGATTTTAAATACAGTTTATGGTTGTTATTTTAGTCCATGCTATTTTATTACACTAGCACTGGAAATTGAATACTGTATGACAAAAAACAACATTAAACGTAATTTGATTCTTGAGGCATAATGATGTAACAAATCCAACGAAGGTCTAAAAGTATTTTATATTAGTTGTAAATTTTAATGCATTGATTTGTCATGAAAAAATGAATACTAATCCAGGGACTCAACACATTATTACATAATGTGTAATGCTGGAACTTTGTAGTCAAGGTTTTAATTAACAATGCATGGTTACTGTTAACCAACTGATAACAAAATTTACGAGGAACGTCAATATTCCGTTTTTCAAAATCACCCTTACACTCAAGCTTGCAAGGTTCTCTGGTGGTGTAAGAACTGGAAAGTAAACACAAAAAGCAAATCCGTGGATCAGGTACTCGACCGACAATACAACTCCTGTTTGAATGGGCATTCCACCTCCAGGAAGCGCAGAAGTATCTAATGTTCCCCTTTCACAACCTGTCACATTCTATTCCCCAACCTCCTCGGCGCTACCTACCGCCTCCCCCTCACTTTGGTTAGCCGGCCTACTCACCACCGTGAAATGCGCTTAGATATTCTTGCAGATTTATTGGTTGGAGTCTTGAGCAAGTAGTAACAAAGTCAGCAACTTCAAAACTTCTTGATCACTTCCAACATATTTTTAAAAAATTTGCTTGAACCAGGGTCGTGTATGGTGTAGGGGCTGCTGCACCTGGCTACCACTGCATGATGACATCACCAGCAAGCTGGCGTCCCAACCGCGGTATCGACATTCTTCTTGTAATGCTTGGTAGACGCAGGCTTCATCTACCTGTACTTCCACTGCCTGAGACAGAGGTGTTCCGCTAGAGGCCACGAGAAACTGTTCAGACCCACAGGAGAGCAACCCTGGGAGACAGTCGGGCCTCAAACTCAGCAAGGTGGAGGCTAGAAACTGGTTGAAACTAAAGATTTGTTTGCCGGTATTATTGTAATGATACAACATAATGTAAACTGAGTGAAGGATGTTTTAAAAACTAATCATAAGTTCAGAAACATATAGACAACTATATTGCCAGCCCTCTGTGTATTGTGTTTTCGATTTTTCTTGCGTTATTTATGTTAATAATAAAAAATGAGTTGAGCATAATCATAAATAAGAGGGCGAAATATATTGTCTAAAGTAAAGTACATATTATGTATTTTACTCAATAATAATTATTCTTTTTACTTAGTTGAATGTGCAACTTTAAATCTGTAAGATCTTTTAATAATTATTGATTGCTTAATTCATATAAAAGACTGTTGGTGCGTCATTTATTTTATCCACACGTATTTAAAAAGGCTTTTTATATATTTAACTAGCTGAGAATACAAAATAAATAAAACTGCAAATTTAAAGTAAACAAAAAAGGTTTCCTATATATACCTAGAAAATCCATTTACTTTCACCATGCCCTACCTTCATAACTCCTTTTAAGTGTCAGGCTACCTTGTGAGAGTCATAGTTACTCCGCCGTCCGGCCGTTTTAGGCCTTTTATTTATTTGAGGATATATATTGATCATAAAACACACTGTGTTATTAGCTTATTCCTTAAACAAAGTTTCACCGCCATAGTTTCACGATTTGACTTTTAAGCGGTCCAAAATGCCCAAATATTTTCATATTCCACTTGGTCCCTGTTATTTATTTTGTGGATGTTGTATGGATATAGTATTAAAGACACACTGAGTAATGGGCTAAACCTTAAACAAAGTTTCACCGCCATGGCTTCAGCCGGTTTTGAGGTATAAGTCCCATATGCCTTGAAAAGGTTACAGAAGACAGACGGACAGGGTTTTTTTCAGTCAGTTACACCTCGCCAGTCGCATCTGCCACCGCGGCCGCGTGAGTGGAAAAGTGGGGACTAATTCCGGACACACCGCCGAGTGTGCCTGTGGGAAAACTTCAGCCCAATTTGATTGGTTGGAGTTTCAAAATGGCTTATAAGTGTTACATACTTACAGACAGAATTTTTCTTAACGTCAGTTTAGTCTTTACAAAATGTAAGAAAACTTAATAACCAAACGCCGATGGATTCATTTCAATGTACAGAAAACTGAAACTAAATGAATGGATACCCATTGCGTTATATGTATCAAACACTGGTGAAATATCTCTAATGAGAGGTCTTTGACTCAAAGTAGCATCGATTCGGCATAACGATATGCAACACCCTGTATGAGGCTTAGTATTTGAAAAAAAATATATATATTCATAATAGACCACTTTTAAATTAGCTTTTGTGTCTTACAAGTTTTTAAATACTGCATGGTTATATATAGTTGGAAAAGCTTACGTCATGACAAGTAAAACAACATTATTTTGTTATTAAAGAAATAACAGGGCATTTCTGTAATTCCGTTTTGTTTATAGATTTTCAGTCGTCATTTTGTAATTGGCTCAACAAAAACAGGTGTTTTCTTCCATTTTGTTTTATTTAAAAAGAGCTTGCACTATGTATAGCATGACCTAATTCCTTTTACTTTTGAACGTTTTTGAGATTCTGAACCTGCACCTCTGGTTTTTTGATACGCCCTTGTATACAAAAGGTACAAAAATAATATTCCTGAATTTTGAAACGGTTTAGACTTGGAATTTTTTTGTTTCACTCAGGTCAGTCAACCCTTTCTCGAGATATAAATACGATACGGAGGGCTGATACACCCTGTATAAGACGTATACAAACAAATTGAACGATACCCTACATGACCATTCTTTGAAACTACAAAACTTAGTACTTCCCTCCGGGTTCCACCACAATAAGAACCGTGTCCCATCCATTTTACAGCTGTTAGGGGCTCAGCGTAAACTCTGCCGTCAAGAACTAATGATCAAACTGTCGTTGTGCAATGAATTAATAATTTAAGTGTAATCTTTAAACTAGTTTTCAATTATTATATCCATGTTGACTGTACTAAATCCCATTATAATACATCTCACCATCCTCGAAAACACGCATGACAATCACAATGTATCCCATATTCATTCACTTTAGAGCATCCTCTAGTCTAACAGAAGTCGGTGACTAAGTATTTTATATTTTGAAAGCATCGTAATCAACAATGTGAAAGGTTTTGATATGAAACGTTGAACGTACTCGAGTTTACATATATTATGTTGGCGCACAGCACAAGCGGAGTTTTAAATATTTTATTACACATTTTCTACCTTTGTTTGAAATGAAATTAAATTAAAATTGTTTTTCGAGCAGTGGAGGATGGGAAAGCTTATGCAAATGTGGAAGAATCATGGGTACTGAGTCAGCCATACGGGGCCGACAACAAACCTTTGGAAACGTATTTAACTCTAAGGTCTGAAATTTACAACTCCTTTTTTTCCTACTCGGAAAAATCAACCATATTAGCTGTAATTAGTGAAGTATGTTTTGGTGTGACTTCAAAGTGTGACAAACCATTATAAAAAAGGCATAAATCGTGTTTATCTTTCGTAAGTTTTGCATTTTCTATACTATTTTAACTCCATTATTTGAATGCAGTACAGCAGTTATTGTAGTAAGTGCTTACAAAAGTAATTGAATTGAAGAATATATTTTTGAACACTTTCGGTTTAGTAAGAGATTTTAAGAAAAACGGCGATTAAAAAACGCTTGCGAGTAAAAACGCTCAAACTTTTCATGTTAATACCATTGAATTTGCCAACAATAGAAACTTATTAGTGAACAGTTGATTATTATTTTGAGGGTCTAGCCAACCTGTGAGCCTTCAATTTCACCTGTCCGTAAGATCCAACTTATATCATTACTTTCAGTATCAATGTTTGTGAAGGCGTCAGTAGTCTGCTAATAAACCTGAAGACTAAATGAGCTATTACCAAAAGGAAGCAAGGATATGAGCATATAAAGCAGCCTTGTAACACTCGTAATAATGAAGGGTGTAAAGCTGAGGCCGAACGCTGAAGCGAAGCTGTAAGCATAAGGAACTAGAGTAACAAATTGCAAAGGAAATTCGCACTAATGCTGTAGTGCTTTAGCGTTTAGCTTTGTGTCGGCCTGGTTTATCAGTTTTATTTCCTACCTTTGGATACTTAACATTATTTCAATGTATCGAGAATAATTCAGATCAAACCAAACTTCCAGTACTGAAGTCCTAGTTTGATCAAGATAACCAAAATGGTATTTTTATTCCGTTTGGATAAAAAGATCAAAACAGTAAATCTGATAGATAAAATCATATCAACATAAATTCCCAAAGAATAAAAGTTCAATAATTTTAGGCTTCGCCTAATTAGCTGTGCCGCTGCAGCAGGCAGTGGCTCGTTACACGTTCTGTAGCTGCCTTCTGCAAAAATACCACAGTACGAGAGGCAGAGTCGCCTGGACATTGTCGGCCCTCAGTCTTAATATTTGGACGGTCCCTTAGTTAAAAGAGAAGATACTGGTTACTTGTTACTATATTTTCTTTCTAACCCCACCATCGACTCAGTGGCATAGCTAAGTTGAGCGGCGCCTCCCCCACAGGTGCATAGACGTCGCCCCCCCTCTCATGGTCCTTGCTCAGGCCGGGTGGTAGCCCCACAATCCAATGGCGTGGTATAACCCTTCTATCAACCTCATAAAGTATACGGTATTCATAACATTTAACAGTTCAAGGACGACGTGCGCGGCGATGAAGCGCCGTGTTGCCCCGCCTTATAATATTATTACTATTAACTTTGGTAAAATAATTAAATCTGCTGAAAACCAACACATCGAAATAAACTGAGAAGGCGCAACATTTGTCATACATAATTTATTGAAAACCAAATACATCAATCATTACAAGAAATGTATTTACAATAATTTACTCTTTAGTTGAATCCTCTTTCTTTATTTTTCTTGTGGAAATTCCTGGCCAGTTTCGAGATTGAGAGCTTTAGTCCGATCCTTTTCAATGCTTAAGATCGCCATTGAGCTCAGTCTCACGTTTGACATCGTGTTTCTCAAATAACTCTTTGTTAATTTGAGCTTAGAAAATGATCTAAAACAAAATTTGTAACTTCAATTCCCTTAACGCAAAGGATTGATTTTAAAGATAGGCCCTACCTATAATCATTCCAAATGTTCAATTATTATGAATGAACCATCAACCATGGATAATTATAACCAAAATGCCAAAGTGGTTTGTATAAGTATAATTTTATGTTTATATAATGAGCTATACCGTATTATTCCAAACTCTCTTGTAGATTGTATTAATAAATAATAAAATAAATATTAATTAAGTAAAGTAATGTACAACGAGTTATATAGGCTGTAGCTAAAGATTATACGAATGACTACACGAACCTTTCAGCTGTGGCTGACGTAACAGGAAGAGTAAGGAACATCACATACATACGTCAGGCAGGCTGCTTGACAAAGTTTTATTTTCTATCATCAGGAAAGTTGCCAGCTCCTTGACCGCTTGGTCGCGTTCTTTCTTTGATGATGATGCAATGTTTTTCAAGCAAACTACTGTATTTGGTTGGTCTCTGAGCGCGTGTGACACATCGGTTTCATATTTCTGGCAAAACTCCCCGTGAAAGAATCAATTCATCGTCAGTTTGTTCTGTGAGGTTCTTAGGTGTTAGAAATTGAAATGGCTTTTATCTTATACTTTCAAATCGTGAAGATAATTATTGACTAACGATTGTACCCAAGCAACTGTAGAATACTTCAACTTTAAAATGCAACGGGTTGGTGAATCGATATCATTGGTAAGTTCATCGAAAAAGCTTTTACTTTTTTCTCACCCGCTTGAATCCTGGTGTTGGATCAATTGATTTAAGGGATGTTGGTTTCTCTAGAATATTTTCAAAACATTTCTTAAAGTGACGTTACATTGTTTTAAGGTTTTTTTTCAAGAACGGCTGTTGCTCATCATCAATAGATACATTTTCATTTTGTAGAGATTTTGATGTTAGGTTGACCTTTCTAAAACTTTACTTTGAAAGACAAGCATAGTACAAGTTTCACGTCACATCTGACAACCGGACTGCGCAGTAGTAGTGGGGTGGGCGGAGAAATGGTGTCGGTGAAACGGACCAGTCCAAGTCACAACGGCTAACTTCTGCTTGGACTCATCTGCCGTCAGTCAGCTTTATATGACGAAGGGTGAGCTTGCGTGGTGTCCGGGGATTGGGAGGAGACTCAGGCGAGGATGGTGGTGTGTGAGCGCCGAGCCGACGTGACTCACCACTCCACACACTACACAACAGTGAGCGAAGACAGACACAAGACAGCATGTGATTGGGATCAAAGACAATACATACACAATGTATTGCCTTTGCTGGGATGCTCAACCATACTAAAAAAACGCACACAGAACCGAATTACGAGATTTATTTACAATCTTTAATTTACAATTTTACGTTGGTGATTAATTGATGGCAACAATAAAATACTGGGTTTAAAAACCTTATTTTTTACTTTATGCGCCTTGCGGCGCCCGGCGCCCCCGCCCCGCACCGTTACGTTAGTGTTAAATACGCCACTGCATTGACTCACTAAACGCCCACTAGTACAGTACCTAAACGCAATGTCCCTATTACACTATAGTCAAACCATAGATAAACTTTTTCATAGAGTGAGTGATTCTTCTATTTTTAGAAAACCTTTTTTCTCAATCACTACCTTTCCTCTGTGAAGTGAACCCGTGAGTGTACCTCCATTAAATATTTTCATTTCTACACGTGTTATTTAATTTAAAACCGGTGAGTTGTTTGATTGTGCTGTTTACATTATCATACAGACCTACAGTAAAACAATTATACCACATCAAAACATAGTTTGAAAAGTTTCATGATAAATTTCTATTTGTGACCTTCCTCAAGCGGCCCCATTTCACTAGTAAGCATTATGGTACTCAAATAATTTACTTGTATACAAATTCTGTTGCACTTTTTAAGACAAATGGATATCATTTATTTTCTAGGGTTTCTTTGTGTATAAACAAGACTCTTAGCCTTACCTTCTTTGCTGGGCCTAGCCCTAGGCAAGGCTTAGCTAATTAACAGTTTGTCAGGGAATTTTATGTGCCTGGGAAGATCAAAGAATTTCCGAGATAGCCCTAATTCTGCTTTTATTTCTCAAGGAAATGGTACTAAACTATCCTTAATACCCATTTCTTGAGAATCTGGTTAGTCTTAGGTTCAGACATTCAAATCCTGCAGAAGTAATCTGCAAATTGGCATTTTATTGACCCAAAGAATGTGTGTAGTATGAAGCAAGTTACAATGTGAATATCCTGTATAATGACTACTTAAATTTGGAAATCGAACTGAAACAGCTAAGAAGTTTTGTTTTGGGAAGATTGTTGTTACTAGCCTAGATTGTTGTTACTAGGCCCGCCCTGTCTTACCCTACAGTCACGAAAGTGGCTGTAATGGTGTAACTTAATACACAGTACTCTCACCTATTACTGCATCGTACACTTTATTTATTACTATTACAAATGCAGTATAATCATAGGCAGATAAAACCTCTAATTTGTGCTCATATTAACATTTATTTTATTGTGTTATGCTTAGCCTAAATAGTAACCACTGCAGTAGGTCTAGTTGTATATTATATTTTGTCTTACATTATTAGTTATACACTTTTAGTTTTAATTGTGAGTCAAGTTACAAGTAACACAACCATTTAGTGGGCTTATTCAATAATATTTCATTTTGCCAAACAAATTTTAAAGCAACAGTATTGGTTAATTAGAGTGTCAGAGTGTAGCTAAGATTCAGAAGATTTAAATGGCGAAGCGACGCAAGGAACAAAGTTCTTAAGCCCAGTCAGTTAGCCTAGAGTAAGCGTTAGTGTGCTA
>JAHHFQ010000099.1:0-17115 GCA_018831715.1 Matsumurasca onukii | reverse complement strand
GTGTAAAAAATTGGGCCAGTAGGTTGAATGCCTCTGGAGAGTTAGTCTGCTGGATTAATGCTAGTGCTGACATGTCGCCATTTTTATCTTATGCTAGTTCTTGAAGTTTACATATCCGATGAGCAACAAAAGTTTGGTACTACCCTGCTTCAGAGTTTATCCAATGTACTACAATTTCGGAATCGGTCCACAACCACATTGGTATGTCACGGAACGGTACACCAGTCTACTTTTGTGATGAGTTGAGCTCCGAAAAGAGCTGCACAGAGCTCGAGACGAGGTATCGTTTGCATCTGCAGAGGTTCAACTCGTGATTTGGAAGATAATTGGAACGGAAATGGTTCCATTATCGCATTTTGCTCGTCTAAATGCCGCAGCACCATAGACACGTTCTGAAACGTTGATAAACACATCAATTTGGAGTTATTTTGAACTCTTGTGATTAGTAAGATGTCGAGGTATTTTAAATTTTCCAAGGCTTGTAAATGTTTGAAAAATAAGCTCCACTTATTTTCGAACCCCACTGGCAAGGATCATCCCAATTAAGCTTCAGTTGCCATAGCTGTTGAACAAATATTTTTGCTTTCACGACCACAGGAGCTACTAGTCCCATTGGGTCATAAGTGCTTGCTTAATCAGAAGTGACAATCCTTTGTTGTTGTCTTGTCGTCGCTTCGACTTGTTTTATTGGAAAATTTGTCTGAGGTCGGTAGCCAAATTAGACCAAGGGATTTGATTTTCTTTTGAACACTTTTGTCCTCAAAATCTATATTAACTTCTTGATCTTGGCTTGAAATATCTTCTAATAAAAACCTGCTGTTGATAATATTTTACCAGTTTACGTTTTATTTCTATTGCTTCTCTGAGTCTGTCTGATTGAGACCATCGTCAACATAAAAATACCTTTCCAGTGCCACTGCCCAAAATAGATACATTACCTTGAACTCTTTTAATAACATTTGAAGGCATTTAGTCGCTAAATATGGAGCGGCTTTTGCCTATGTTACAGTTTTCAGTTTGTAGAACTGTATTTGCTGAATAGAATTCTCCCTAAACGATGATTTGAAATCTTTGATGATCTGGATGAGTCAGCAGTGGACGATACATTTTTCATTGTCGGCTGTAAAGACAAATCTGTCAGTTCTGAATCGTGTCAAGATTGATTAAAGATCACTTTGTACTACTAGGCCATGATGTCATTGAGTTAGTTGAAGTTTGTGCCGATGCATCCAAAACAACTCGAAGTTTAGTGGTGCTACTATCTGGTTTGGCGATGCATAATGTGATTGGACATAAATAGGTGAGAGAATAGTGTAATATTTATGTGGTTCAACCTTTCGTACTCTCGCATGAATTCCGTACCCATCAACTTCAGCTCTGGCTGCTTCGACAGTCGACCTTCAGACCATAAAATCGACTTAAAACTACGCGCATTGATTCACCTAACGTGTCTATACTTTCCTTAAACGGAATTTTACTACGAATCGCCATTTTGTATGACGTTGTGTTTGTTGTGCGAATAACGCCTCCTACTTCTTTCTTCTTCTGTTAGCTGCGATCTTGGCATATTCAACTAATCTAATTCCCAAAATGTTGTTAAAATGTTACTAAGTTCTTCCTCGCTATTGCAGCCAACTGCACGGCAGACACTGTCTTACCCAGCCAAATATAGTATTTTGAAGGTTCGGTAAATTGTTACACAATTGAATTTGTTTTATGCGGGAATCTTGTAGTGTAACTTTGCTCCTAACAATAAATCAATTGAGGAAGTATGATTGAAATGCTCTACTGCTAAATTGAGGTTTTCAGGCATGCGCCATTCAGAAGTGTCTATGTGACGTGTGGGCTGATTTGACACAGTTTGGGTAAAACAAATGCTTTTATTACTGCATTGAATGTGTTAAATTGGGATTTGATTGAAGTTATTAACGAAAATGATGATTTCTTTTATTGGTTCCTATGCCTTCGATTATTGTCGGCATAAGTTCCGGAGCTAGTTTTAACTGTTTAGCTCGTCTCTCAGTTATGAAGTTGATTAGCGATCATGACTCTAACAATGCTCTGTGTTCTACAGCCTTCCCATCTGCATCAAAAATGTTTAACTAAACTGTTCCCAGCATAAAAAGCCGCTGCATGGAGCACTAAAATAATTATTTCTATGGAAATGTAATCGTTGTCATCACATCCAGCTGACAAAGGATTATCATAGCTTCCGTAGATCTACAAATGGTAGTTTTCAGTTTGTTGCCAAATCTGTTGCAGTGATTTCACCGTTACTGCATAATATGAAGGCGACGCAGTACTTGCTATGAATGTCATGAATTTAAGAATCTTGCGTCCTCGCAGCGTTCGGTATCAAAGCAAATTTCACGATTGGTTTTCAAAAGACCAGTAGATGTTTTAAGAGTGACAATTCTGACGAGTTCGTCGCTTCCCTTATGTACCGAGATAACACGACCCATGGGCCACTGACATCTGGAAACCGATCTTCTTTGATGACTACTAAATCATTTTACGTAAGGTTAGGTTGCTTGCCTGGCCATGTTGTTCGTATTTGCACACTGGACAAGACCTCTTCTTTGAATCGTTTCCAAAATGCTGAACCATTTGCTCCGTTAGTTGATGTCGTTTGATTGGATTCAAATCTGCTGGAGGTTGAGGTTGTGATAAAAGAGCATGACCTGTTAGAAAATTCCCTGGCGTTAATGCTGTGAAATCATTAGCGTTATCCCTGATTGAAGAGATCGGGTGCGAGTTTAGCACAGCCTCAATGCAAACCAAGACAATTGAGAATTCTTCGAAAATGAGTTTTGCATTTCAAGTATTTTGGTTAAATGAAATTTTATTCCCTTCACGTCCACTTCAGCCAATCCATTAAAATGAGGTGCTCCCCATTGGGCTAAAATGCCATTGAATATGTCGATTCGCTAAAACTGGGATGATTTCACTTGAATTGATCGAAGTACATCATTGTAGAGTCGTTGATTCTCATTGTCGATACCGACGAAAATTCATTCCACAATCGCTTAACACATCATGACACAATCCGCGACGGCAGATAAATCGATCGAAAGCATGGAGAAATGTTTGTGTTGTTAGTTCGCCAGCCGCTTTCAAATGAACTGCTTTCGTGGTCATGCAAGTGAAAACAACCACGTAGCCCTTGTAGGTGTTTGACCACAACCCTTTGACACACGAATATCATATGGGCCAGTGTAGTCAACGATAGTCGATGCAAATGGTCTGGAGTTTGTGTTGAGCCGAGCAGTGGGTAAAGTGGCCATTACTTGTTGTGATAAAATTGATGTGCTTTGAAACAAATGACATTTGTGAATGAAACGGTGAGAGAGATTGCGCGCGTCAATAATCCAATAAATTTACCTAATTGGATTGACTGTGACTTGAGGTCCATCGTGTAAAGGGCGATGATAATGATCGGTGACTAATGTGGGATAATGGTTTTGAAGGCATCCGCATTTCGGAGAACTTGGATTAAAATTGAATCATTTTCATGGCGTCTTCGATAGTCTCGCTGCCAGTTGTTACGTCATCTACATAAGTTTCAAATTTAAGAGCTGTGTAGACAAATGGTGAGAAAGTCATAATTTGTTCAGCTAATTTATGGATGGTTTTAATTGCCTGATACGGTGATGGTGCAAGGCCAAATGTTACCGTTTGAAGAGCATATGTCTTAATTCCTGCATTCTTGTCATCCTGCCATAAAATGCTGATGGTGGAAGTCGTCTGTGTATGTCGGTGCACTGATACATATTTTCCATATCCGCAATCAAAACATATTTGTACGTACGCCAATTCAGAATGATTGAGACTAGATCAGCTTGTAAAACGGGACCAGTAGCCAAAATATCGTTAAGTGAATTTCCATTTGTTGATTTAGCAGATCAATCAAGTAGAAATGTTTTTCGTAAATCACGAACGATTTTAACTTGTTTGAGACTTTTGTATTCGTTGAACACTCGAAAGTATGCTTCTTTAAATTTTCGTTTCTAGCTAACCGACGTTAAAACGATTGAAAACGTCTGAGTGCCATATCATATGATGACCATAATTGAATTGAGGACTCGAAATATTATTTGATGGGAAACGCACCATAAACTTTCCATTTGATTGCCGTATGGTCGTTTGTTCATAGAAATTCTCCGTGCATTCATCCTCGCTCGACAAGGTTCGGTCTTTGGTACTTCCTCCAACTCACAGAATTTCCACAAAATCCACCGATTTTAAGTGTCGAAAGGTTATGGCAGTCCACTAATGGAAATGTAAGGGCATGATTTGGTTGAAACAACTTTTCGAACAAAATCCATCTCAAAGTCGTACAATGAGCGACGAGCTCACCGAAAACCCCTGCTTAGACCCTCCTCAATAATTTGTCCATAAACATAACCTGCCAGCAATAGATCGATTATATCCGAGTTGCATAATGAGGGTCGGCGAGAGGCAGATTTTGAAGATGGGGTCACGGTTTTATGTAACTGAGTGCATGTAACTAACGTAATCGATAGGAGAACAGCAAATTTGAAGTAAAGATGAATTTCGAATTGATAATATAGTGAACATTACGACTCAACCCTTGTCGGCGATATTGTATTGAAGTTCACCATAGAGCGATAACCAATGCAGAACGGAATGAATGATAATTTAATCGCCGAGCAACGCGCTCTGTGATAATTTATGGTTGTGCTTCATTATCGATTAATGCCCAAAGTCGAATCAATTGACTTCATGCATCAAGTACATTGAATATTACTGTTGAAAGAAGAACGGTTGACTGAGTGTTGATCAAATTATTTGATACGATTCGCGGACTAACTGTCGGTGCATAATTTTGTTGAGTTGAAGTAGACGTCATATTGCGATTTCGAAATGAAACTGCGTTCGATGACAAGTTTGATTTATTAACATGCAATAGAGTGTGATGTCGACCACCGCAAGGGAAACAGGAATGTTTGCTGGTACATTGCGCTTAGATTAAATGACTGAAGCAGCTGTAACATAAGTTATGGTTAGCAGCAAAATCCCTGCGTTCTGATGGCAACCAAATCAAGAATAGCAAACACTTGAGTAAAAAAGTGACTGCCGGTGTATTTTTCAACTGGACAAAAAACTGTTTTTGATACATGAAAATTATTTCGTACTTCCCTTGACTAGAAGATTTGTTAGCTGTGGTGTTTCTTAAATTCAAGACGTATTTTTGACGATACCTTTTCAAGTAGATGAAAGGCGAAAAACTCTAAATTTTCCTCGGCATGGAATTTGAGGCTTTTAGTTGAAAATGTATGCACGCACAGAATCATGTAAAGATTTCAGTTCATCAGCCGATTCGTGTCTCGTACTAAGGCCATTGAGCAAGACGTGTTCATAGCTATAACGGTCTTTCAAATACTCTAGAGCTTCATCATATGTGTCACTCGTAACCTCCAAATGAGCGATGGATGAGGTCACGTTTTGAGTGAGAAATGATTTCAGATACACAAATTTTGGTGTTTTGAAAGTTTTGAATTGTTGTAAATTGTTTGAAATGATGCACAGAATGTTGGCCATTCTGTTGGCTCACCATTAAATTTTTCAATTTTAAATTCAGGTGGCCTGAAGGAGCAATCGGTGTGGACCTCACGTATTATCGTATTGTTGAATCGTTTTCAGCCAAGGTATTTGGCATGACAGAAGTGGACTCGTGGTGGCATGGCAGTCCGGATGACATTTGTCGAATGCGGTTTCAATATAATTTATGGCACCTGCATGGTTAGATTGAAAAGACCCAAACATGTCCCTTATAAAATACGGATCGTTACGAAAGCTTTAAACGGACTAATTGTTGACGATTCTCAATGAAGGTTTGAAGGCTTTCTGCAATTCGATTGAGACGTATCATAAATTGTCTCTTAGATCTTCGTGTAGGACCATCCTTATCAAAATTTAGGCACTCTTTCGCAGCAGTTCGAGCAAATCCAGTTGTTCAGGGACCAATTGCTCTTGTTCTGTGTAAGTGTCTGACCCTTAGCTTCCGCCGTTAAACATATTGATTTGAATTAATTTGAATTTTGTGCGGTGTATTCTTGGCTAAATGCAACAACGTTATAAGCCTTAAACGCTTTGATCAAAATTCTCAAAATGGCGGTATGAAATCACACTCCACTTTCACACAGTGGTTTAAGGTTAGATTTCACTTCGACAGGTGCATAAATTTTGCGAAAAGTTGAGTTTGTTAAGATTTATTTACAAGAATCTGACCTCGAAGGGCCAATGTTTTCGATGGAGTTTCAAATGAGTAAATTTTTTCCTTTAGGTTTAAAGGGAGCTTCTGAAATAACACAATCCGATATGTTTGGAAATTTTATGAGTTTGATTTATTCAATCACCAAGGCGGTATGTACAACGATTTATGGTAACCAAGAGTAAACGACAAATTGAACACTATATTGAATTTAGTTTAAATTAAGATGCTGAGACTACAACGATTAATTATGATTACGTTTATGACCTTACCTCTAAAATCGATTGTAAAGAAGAAGGAGAAAAAATTTTACAGATCTGCATTCGAGTTCGAAAAGGAACAACCCAAGACTGCATTGTCGAGGGCTGCTCTCACGATTTTAGTTAAGGTGACTTGACACCCCGACAATGAACAAACGGATTGCATATTTATCTCCAGAATCGTCCCACAGATAAGGCAAGAGCCTTCTTCATCGTCAGCCAATGTTTTCTAAACAAAAAAAAGAGACAAGTATGAATTATAATTAGAAATCTGTCTTGTTACGTTTTCACCAATTCCTAGAAATTGAAATCCAGACTCTTTACTAAAACATTGTGGACGAGAGCAATAAGAATATCCGATTTTCTTTTAATTGCATACTCAATGCTTGGGTAAAGCATCCCAACAACAAAAACAAACTTCAAAATAGTTTAAAGATGTTGATGACAGATATATGACACAGTATAATCATAAGTCAGTGACAATAATAAACAATAAAATGGCAGGAAAGTCTCGCCATACAGAATTTCACAATTTAGCACTCGCGCCATCTGTGAGCAAATTGCGATTTTCTCAGCCATTTTTTGTTTATTGTTGTGTCTCTGCTTTCTGTTGAATTCATTTCAATTTGTGAATTTTTAGATTTTTGCTGACCGACGAAAAAAGTAACTACACAAACTTTAGTTATGCTTTCTAGTAATTTGGTTTTAATGATCTATACTAATTCCAGGAAGTGGTCTTGGCGGCTTATATAAGGGTTTTCCCATTCTTTTATACTTAATCCATTAAGAAATCTTGGTCGTGGAAATTCGGATTTGATAGGATGAGGAGGGCCAGAATTAAATTCGAAAGAAGAAATTTATTTTACCTTCAATTATGTTTGCTGTATTTTTAGTTTTATTTCTTATTATTCTTTTGGAATTAAATAATTAACCATTGTGGACTAATTTACACGACAGTTAAGAACAGAGTATTACAAGTTGTAATTATGATAATTATTTTCGATTATTTTTATTCTTCAATAGTTTAAAACAAAAGATATGTAAAATAAATTATGTCTTTATTTAACTTATCTTTTGATTGGACACTCAGTGAACGCCATATCAAAGTTATTCTTAGTATTATGTTATGATACATGAATCTTACAAATAAATATACCGTAAATGTTGTAAAATGATGAAGAAAAAATAAATTTAATATCCAAAAGCTGTTGCCACATACATGGTTGATGAAAACCACCTCTAGCAATGGAAATCTAAAATTAAAAAAGTTGTCAACAAAATAAACAAACTTGACGCATGGAAAGCGTATATATGACGAAGCAAGAAAGAATGCTGATGAATGCAGGCGAACCTTCTGTGACGTCATCTGATAAAATAGTTAAATAAGAAGAGATTGACACACATCTAGCTGTAACGTAATCATTGATGCCCGTTTAATAAGTCCGTTTGTCAATTCCAATTTGTTTTAACTGTTGCATATAAGTTTTGAGTGTTCGTAGATTTGAATTATACAAAATAGGTTTTAGTTAGTAGTGACTCTCTGATGATGAACCGTTCGTCCGAAACGCGTCAGATAATTTTTTTGTAATAAAAGTTTACAAAGAAAAAGAAATTTTCTTTTTCTTCTTTTTTATTTGTTTGTTGAGCTCAAATACGGAGGTAAATGTTACAAAGAGGAAATAAATTCATTTTGATTCCTTAAACTACTTATCCAAAAGTAAATCCACATTTTTAGAAATATTTCAGAAGCGAAGCTTTTTTAGGTTCAACGTTAAAAAAATTGCGCTTCCGTAAAGAGAGGTACACCTAAAACCATTCAAAGCAACCTGAAATTTTCGACCAAATAAGAAGTTTTTAGTCCATTGAACAAGAGACTTATTATTTCAAAAGAATACATTGTTGATAAAAGAGCATCATGCCATACCCTATCAAATGCCTTAGAAATATCCAAAGCGACAACACCACTTTACCCCAGGAAGTTCGCGGGTATGGTCCATTTTTCTGTTAAGTAGGTAAATAGATCCCCGTTGATTTTCCCCACGAAATTCGTATTGAAGATCACTTATTTATCCGTTTTCATTGCATAATTCTACATACATAGTTAAAAGGCATCTTAAAGGTTGCGTTTAACCTTATAGTTCCGTCGCCCGGCTCCATTGTAAGGTACTTACTTACGTAGGATTAGAAATGATATTTACAAATTCGGGTCTTGGAAAGTTTTAGGTTATAATTATTAGGGAACACAAAACTATATAAGTTCATTAACGTTTTGGCCTATTAAAAAATGAGTTTTGAACTCTTTTCTGTGGGCCGAAAACAGCTGTAGCATGAGAGGGAAGAAGCAAGACAGAAAGGAATATGCATTTAAGAGGGATACATTTATTTATGTTGTTTATATTTAGGTTTGCTGCCCAAAGCTAACATTTATTCTTGCTATAATTGAAACTAGAATGATTTGTAAAATGGTTGCCTTAAGTTTTGTTCACTTATATGCCTCTACCGCTCTGTATGATTACTTAAGCTATTGTAACTCTTAAAATTACTAAAGTTATGAATAGCTGCTAATCAGCACCAATGTTGAATCGTCATTGTTCATGGCTAACTGTTCGCAGTTTGTACACTAATTACATTTGTTGCAAAGCTTTTAAGATGCAGAGTTATATAAATTTTACAGATCCCCATACCGTAAAAGCTTTATACATTGCATTAGTTAGAAACATATTTCATTAGTACGAAGTCTTTGAACTAATAGCAACACAAAAAAAAAATTATGTCGTTTGCAGTAAGAAAAGGGTTTTGGAGCACGGTCTTTTGATTGTAACTCTTATTTTGCTTTCTGAAATGTAGACTTAAGAAGCTATAATGTTGGTGAGAAATATCCTTGCTACAAAATCTGATCACCTGATTGAATAAAACTTTTAAATAGTGTTTTCTAGCGAGCTAAACTACAGCGGTGGAAACATGTTGAGAAACGTTTTCTCTTAATACTTGATAATTTTCGGGTTAAAATTGTAATACACACACACAGTATCAATATGTCAAGAGGTGAGAACAGTACAAAAAAGGGCTGAGAAAATCATTTGCTCACAGAGGGCGCCAGCGCTGAATTGTGCAATTCTGTATGGGAGACTTTCCTTAACTATAACAAGTTTGAGTGTTAAACTTTGACTGTTAAAAATATAACCTTTCGTCAAATGTTTAATTATATTTTGATGATGTCGCTTAAAATATAATATTCGATTATTTTTATTCTTGTATGTAAAATAAATTATATCTTTATTTAACATATCTTTAGATTGGATACTCAGTGAAGGCCTTAAGAAAATTATTCTTAGTATAATGTTGTTATGAGCTAAACTTCAGCGTTGTTGAGAAACGTTTCCTTCCTCTTAATACTTTGTTAATTTTCGGGTTAAAATTATAATACTAACAGTAAAATATTATATCATCTTCAACAGTTGCATAGATCAAACTCTTATTTTCAAAGATGGGCAACTTTTGAATAGGATTCTCAATGCTGGTGGAGACTTGACGAACATTGTGTGCATGAGAAGTATCCGAATACTTAAAAGGAATTCGAGGATTGAGTGACGAGACTACTACGGAGTACACAACTTGTATAAAATGCTCAAAGACGGCCGATTAGGAATTCTTGCTATAAATGTGAATGACTCTGTTACTATGGTTAAATAATTCTTTTTCTGGAATACAAAGAAATATTAACAAAACTATATTAAGAGAAAGTTTGACAATTTGTATGGTTGTCGCGAATCGCTTATCGATGGAATTAAACGTGCAACGGATGTCATGATTGCTGATAAAGTGTGCTGTGTAGCTGGTTACGGCGATGTCGGCAAAGGTTGTGCTCAAGCTCTTCGATGTTTTGGTGGACGTGTCATCATAACAGAAATGGATCCAATTATCGCCCTTCAAGCAGCCATGGAAGGCTATGAAGTAACTACTATGGAAGAGGGTTATAAAGAAGCTACAATATTTGTAACTACAACTGGCTGTGAAGATATCATTCGTAGAGAGCATTTTGTCAATGTGAACAGTGATTTAATTGTATGCAATATTGGCCATTTCGATTGTGAAATTGATGTAACTTGGTTGAATAAGATTGCTAAAGAAAAAGTTAATGTAAAGCCGCAAGTTGATCGTTACACACTTCCGAACGGAAAACACATTATACTTTTGCTGGCCGTCTTGTGAATTTAGGCTGTGCGCATGGTCATCCTAGCTTTTATGTCAAACTCCTTTACCAATCAAGTTCTTGCCCAAATCGAACTATGGACAAAATCTTCACAATATCCTATTGGCGTACATATGCTTCCAAAATTCTTGATGAAGAAGTGGCCAATCTGGACCCTTTGTCCGATCATTACAGATATTAATCTGGACCCTTTAAGTCAGATCATTACAGATATTAAGTTATAAAATATTGCCGTAAGACCATTATAGTATGAAAATATTTTTTATTAAAAATTTTGGCTATTTTAACTATTTGCATATATTCTTTTTGAATACGGACATCGCTATCATTTTAAAAATTAGTTTACAGTAAAACTTCGTTAATACCAGTATGTCTTGGAGACTATTTTTATTTATGTCTTTGAATCATAAAAATCTATAAGTCGAACATTAAAAATTTGGAATTTAGAAGAATTTAAAAGAGTGACCGAATTTGACTTTTGATTTTTGTTTTGGATACTTAGATGACTATAAAGCTGTGTTGTGTTGTCGACTCACTCTTTGAGTGTGGGTTCAAACCTTTAGAAGTTGAGGTCAAATAAAAAAATTGAGAACTCCAGTTTAGGCATCCATCTCAATATTGCTCATTTCTAATGACAGGAGATTTGGGTATTGAAGTATGTGTTTTTTAGGGATGGTCTAAGTACAATTGGAAAGGCAGAAAAAAGAAAAGGAGATGCATTTTATAAGAATGTTACGTAACCTTTGTGGTCATTTATGCATATCTTGGTGGCTGATTTGCTATTCTTACTAAGTAAAACTTTATTTTATAAGTTGTATGCTTTACAAGATAAGGCAAGACAAGCCCGTATTAAACACAGATTTGAGAATGATAAGTAATATCTAAAAAATAAAATTTGAAGTTCAATGGGATGAGCGACAACATATGTAAGTACCAAGAACCAACATCAGAATTCAGACAGATTCCTTTCACCTTAGACAGTCTACAAGCCAATCGTGCTTAGTTTAAATCGCTAGTATCAAAGAAAGCGCTGTTCATTAGATCCGGCTTACGGCAGAGTCAAATCCGACTTATTTTAAGATATACTTGGGCTTATCCGCAAAATGTTGTGGTGGCGCAAGAATTTTGAAGCCGTACGACCATGAAATTATTCATTTGGCTAAATATGTTCAAAAACCAATTATGTTGATCATTTTAGCTCAGAAGCTATGCCAACAAGCAAAATGCCCATTATTGTAGCAAACACATTCATATGAAAGACCAAGGACAAATGCATTCACTCTTACCTCCAATTTATTTCTATTTTTACTGCTCTCCACTGCAGCACGATCTAGCCACTACATATAATAAATTATCTGATTTTCAGTTGACCAGAGAAAAAGTGTTTCGAATTAATAAAGTCTTACTGTATTTGGACGTATTTTACTTTTTAAAACTTCTGCAAAAAAAGTACATATTTTAAAATATTTTTCACCTAATTTTTAGAATAACAACTGAAATCTCAGTTTTATTGGCCTGGTCCTTAATCTGCCTAAACAAAATAGCCCCAAAAAGTGGGAATGGTGTCATTATAGCTACTGCGACTGGTATAACTTAACATCAGTTGCGTACGGTAAGGTAACAGAAAAATAGCTATTCCCATGTTTTGTATTCCAGTCTCAATAGCTATCGTTAAGGCATCTACAGGATTTGGCCAATTAGTTTCGCTGAGTACCAAGCGATTAAATAAACAAGCCATGGAAGACTAAGACCAGCCACAATAATCTAAATTAATTAAAAATTTAAATTTTTCATTCGTTCAAAAGGCCGCTTACCTTCCAGGAGAACAGTTTGAATAAGTATAGATTTGTCACAATTGCAAATATGATAATGCTTAAGAGCAGTGCGTATGACATTGGTTTTAAAAGTCGGACTAGAATTCGAGCTACTCTTGGGGAACAACGTTGAATAGCAACCCAATGCCAAGAGGTAAAATTAATGATATAGCAAAGGTAGCAATCTTAACATAAAGAACTCCCAAGTTTTCACGTTGAAATATCACATATCCAAGAGTAAAGATCCAAAGCGGCATCGAAGTAAACGCAACAAAATTACCAATGGTTGCCCTTAGCACCGAAAGGTTAATGTTCCAGCTAGAATAACTGTCCAAATAAGTGAGGCACCACCACTTGCTGATACACCGGTAAAGAAAACACCTAATTGCATCTCAACTGAATCTGGGAATAAAATGCAGCCTAAACTGTAACTTAGTAGTGGCATAACAAAAAATTGTGTGACGAAACCAACTGTCCTACTGGATATGAGAATTCCACTCGGCACGCTTAAGTCAAGAGCAGCTACAAAGTTTATATATAAAAGGGAAACAAGTAAAGCCACTGATCCCGTAAATACATGATCGATGACGCGAACTTGTCGAATAACTGTTACAGTTAGAGTGCTGTTTGATGGTTGTGTCCTATTTGTTATATCATCTTCTATCTACACATTTGCTTGCCCAAAAGACACCGGATACAGTGACTTCTCCCTTCCATTGTGAAGAGTATGCCTTATTCCAGCAAATTTCATCTTTGACGTTCACCAAATCTGTGTTATCATTCGAAGATGGAAACTACGATTTCATTCTAAACAAACTTGAAAATAGTTTGACGGATGTTGATGACAGATACATGACACAGTATCAATATATCAAGAGTGACAACAATACAAAAAAAATTGCAGAAAATCGCAATTTGCTCTCACAGAGGGCGCCAGCGCTAAATTGTGCAATTCTGTATAGGGAGACTCTTATAGTTATTGTAAACAAAAAATTTTCATGAATAAAACGACGTAACATATAATAAAGAAATCAAATGATTTGAATAATACACATATAGGAGTTCACGGTTAATTCTTTAAATTACAGAAACAAAGATCGACTTACGGAGATATAAGAAATTTCCCATAATTCCAAAGCACTACGTACAAATCTAAACCACTTTTAGGTGAAAAGAATTATCAGGTAAAATTCTCTCAACATTTCGTAATGACAGCTCTTGACACCACGTGAAAGAGACCGACTTGTAACAAACAGGTCAATGAAATGAAGAAGAAGAAGCATAGATACGCACTAGAACATAAAACCTGACCATTTCAATATTATACCTTATAACTTATATGTTATAGCGTGGATCAAAACCACTGAATAAAATCTGCATTTAGTCCGTTTACAGAAGCCATTGGAGCTTTCAAACTGGATCCCAATCGCGATACAATGCCACTTATATTTAAAATTTGAATTACTTCCCTAATTACACATTTAGCCAGTTCACAATAGTGTTTAACGATTCCAATCTGGATCCCAATCGTGTTACAATGCTACTTATATTTAAAATTCGACTTACTTCCCTATTTACACATCGCAAGCGTAATTAACTTAAATGTATTGGTGCATTGAATGGTGATGTGTGTGTGAGCATTTGTTTGACGTATATTTTCATAATTTAGAAATCTTCGCAGCAGTAGGTTTTACTGGCAAGTTGCAAAAGCGGAAATTAACTCACAGTTTGCAGTTTAGTTAATGTGTAAAGAATAAATTTTGTTGTGTTACGTTAAATTTTACGCAGGATTCGTTTAAGACGATCATTCATTTTCATAGTTTTAAAAAAAATTAAATTTGGACGTATATTTCCCATAATTTAGAAATCATCGTAGCAGCAGGTTCTCCTGGCAAATTGCAAGTGCGGAAATAAAATTAAGTCGTAGTTGCTGTGCTGTTAATGTGTAAAGAATATTTTTTTTAACGATTGATTGGTTTTGGACGATCATTGATTTTCTGAATTTTAAAAATTTAAAATTTAATTTTTTCGCAATGTTTTAATTTGAACGCAAATAAATTATTTATACAAAAATTTTAAGACTTCTTTATTTTGAAGGGACGTCATCAAAATATAATTAAAATGTAATTAAATATTGACGAGATTATATTACTAAACAATCAAACTTTAACAAAAAAAGATGACAAAAGGACATAACAGTAAAAAAAAAAAAGCAAGTGATATCATATGGTACATATAGGAAGTTCATAATTTTTTAACAGAAGAAACACTGATCGAATCCGGGATAGATGAAATTTCCCTAATTCCAAATTCCAAATTACTATAGTCAACGTACTATTTGTTTCCAAATGAAAATTAAGATTGAACTCCCTATATGTATATCAAAATTCACTAGATGTTTTTACTAATGCTATGTCCTTTTATTCATGTACATTTTTTTGTTTACACCAACTACAACAAGTTTGATTGTTTAATCATCTAATATTTAATTGAATTTTTATTTAGTTTTGATGTCGCGCCCAAAAAATAAAGAAGTTTTAAAATTTGTGTATAAATATTTCTTATTTGTTTAAATTGAATACATTGCGAAAAAAGACAAAGTGTGAATTTGTTAAAAATTAAGAAAATCAGATGATTGTATTAAACATTGTATTACACAATTATCCTCTGCAAACTACGACTTAATTTTTCGCTCTTTGCATCTTCCTGGGAGAATCTACTGCAACGTTGATATCTAAATTATGAGAAATATACGGTAAACATATGCTTACAAACGCATCACCATTTAACGCAACCAATACACACACCTTAACCACGATATGAAGTGTTATCAGGGAATTAATCCCAATTTTAAATATATATCATTGTTTCGTGATTGGGTTTAAGTTTTGCACCTCTATTCACTAAGCCCGTTTACAATTGTGATTGGCGTTCAACATAGATCCCATTGCGACAAAATTCCACTTATATTTAAAATTGCATTACTTCCCTAATTACACTTCTGCAAGCGTTTACAATAGTGATTCGGAATTTGAAAAAAGGAAATTCTGTATCTCCTGAATCGATCATTGTTTTAATTTTAAAAATTCAGATTGAACTTCTGGTTTGTGTATGTTTTTATTAATGTTATGTCCTTTTATTCATGTAAATTTTTTTTGTTTACAAACACAATAAAAGTATTTCTCCCACGGACTTGGCTACTATTTATAAGGAATATATTAGGACCAAAGATGGAGTATAATTCTATTGTTTGGGCAGGCGCTGGAATAACTTCACTTTCTTTTCTTGACAGGGTCCAAAGGAAAGCTTTAGCTTATCGGTGATTTGAATATTACTAAAAGATGCAGTCTTTGGAACATCGTAGGAATGTCTCATGCATGACTACTTTTTACCGTTCAAAACGGCTGCTGTTCTTCTGAGTTGAGCGAATGTATCCTCCCAAAAGCACATTCCTACGAAATACCCGCCTGGCTTCTTCCTCTCATGAACACAGTCTTCAACTGCTTCCACTTGAACCGAAAAAAATTCATCCTTCAACCGCACAACCAGGATGTGGAACAGCCTAACTGGCTTCTATTTTCCGGGTAACTACAACCTGCAACTTTTTAAGACACGTAAATAAACATCTTCTTTCTTATCCTACATAAAGTAATAACACATAGTAGCGCCGTGCTTTTGGCATTATAAGGGTAATAAATAACCTTTGGCATCTGCTTAACCATAAAAAACAAAGTTTGATTGTTTAGTAATACAATCTCGTGCAATATTTAGTTATATTTTGATGACGTCTCTAAAAAATAAAGAAGTCTTAGAACTTGTGTATAAATAATTTATTTGCGTTCAAATTGAAAACATTGAAAAAAAGACAAAGTTTAAATTTTTAAAATTAAGAATATCAATGATCGTCCAAAATCAATCCAATCGTTAAAAAATAAATATTCTTTACACATTAACAGCACAGCAACTACGACTTAACTTATTTCCGCTCTTGCAATCTTGCCAGGAGAACCTGCTGCTACGATGATTTCCAAATTATGAGAAATAAACGTCCACCCTGCGTAAAATTTAACGTAAACACCAAAAACGTATTCTTTACACACGAGAAATATACGTCAAACAAATGCTTACACACACATCATCATTTAACGCGCCAATACATTTACCTTCATCACGCTTGCAAAGTTAAATCGGGAACTAATTGATGTTTAAATATAAGTGGCATTGTATCGCGATTGCATCGAGATTCGAAACGCTAATCACTACTGTAAACGGGCGAAAAAATCGAATTGTACGCGATAAAGTACCCTAATTCCAAACCCGAAATCACAATTGTAAACGTACTAACTAAACGTACTAATTACTCGATTAAGGTGGTAACTAAACTAAGCTTCCAAGTTGCATTCTTCGCAAAAATCAAGAAGTAGTTGGAATCAAAGAAAATTATATATATTATTTGTATATTTAAACTAAACTTAAATAATAAGTATAGTTGCCGGCAATCTACTGTTGTGTTTGCTAAATTTTGGATGGTTGAATGAAATTTATTGCAAGATCGTATTTATTATGTATATATGGTTACATATATATATATAT
>JAHHFQ010000098.1:0-17188 GCA_018831715.1 Matsumurasca onukii | reverse complement strand
TATTAGTGTAAAACCACTTTTAGTGCCAGGTTTAGTGAAAGTCCTCTTAGTAACCACTCTATTTAATAGTAGTAATTGAATTTTAAAAACAAATGGCCGCATTAGTAAAAGATGTTACTAATGGCTGCCTGGAACTGGATTCGGACAATCATTCAGACCTCCACGCCCAATCCAGTCCCAGGCAGCCATTAGTAACATCTTTCTAGCTCTGGATTATTCTAACACCCAAACCAATTACCTAACAAGCAGTAATTACAAGTTAATAAAACCTTGATTGGTGTCAGCAGACAATGTAATATCTTTGGTGCCAATTAGAAATATCACAAGTACCAGTAAATTATAATCAAATCAGAACATCATTGTAATAACCTATTTCGTCATAATAGTTCACTTTTATATACTTTTAGGTTTGGCGTGTCGGTAAACTGTACATACATGTCAAATTTGAATTTAATAGCGAATACCAAAATATTGAAGCCTCCGAAACCCATGTTGTTATGGTTTAAAGTATCAGGGCGACGAAACTGAAGCGGTACAGAGTCGGCCCCAGGGGCCGATTGACATTTTGACGGCACATCTGAAGTCGGCCCCAAGGGGCCGATTGACATTTTGACGGCACATCTGAAGTCAGCCCCCAGGGGCCGATTGACATTTTGACGGCATCGGAGTCAGCCCCAGGGGTCGATTGACATTTTGACGGCACATCTGAAGTCGGCCCCAGGGGCCGATTGACATTTTGACGGCACATCTGAAGTCAGCCCCCAGGGGCCGATTGACATTTTGACGGCACATCTGAAGTCGGCCCCAGGGCCGATTGACATTTTGACGGCACATCTGGTCGGCCCCAGGGGCCGTTGACATTTTGACGGCATCTGAGGTCAACCCCCAGGGGCGATTGACATTTTGACGGCACATAAGTCGGCCCCAGGGGCCGAGTGACATTTGACAGCATCCGGAAGTCGGCCCCAGGGGCGATGACATTGACGGTTTTGGCACAACGTGAGCAAGCCCGTTCCTATTCTGACACAACAAGGGTACTGGTACACTGCAGTGTTGGCGCTGTATTGTTAGCGGAGCGTACAACAGTCCTAAACACTATGTATAAGGTATTCCTAAGTATGATCTGTTTAATGATCACCAAAGTGTCAGTTATTCTTAAACCTTTGCGAACGTAGCACTGCAACATGTATTGTTGTGAGAAAATGTGTTTTGCTTTACCGAATACTATAGATGGTATGGCGTGCGAAAAGTGTGAATGTTTTTCTTGTAAATGCCGTTGTATGACTTTTATGGAAGACTTTGTTAAATACAAACCTTCTCACTTTAAGCTCACTCTTTTTACAACGGGAAATATGTTTACTTGTTGCCCCGATATGTGTTTCAAATTCGGTCTAAGTGAATTATCTTATAGCTGTAGAGAAAGTAGACCATGTAACAAGATATTTTGTGACTGTAAATTATTTAAATGTAAGAATAGAAACAGTTGGACAACTTATAAACAAAGAGGTTCATCAAGGTGTGTGATACTTTAGTTAGTCAGGTCTCAACTATGGCGTCTGGACGTACGTTTCGTGATGGATGTGTTTCCTTTAAAAATCCGTGTGTTACGAGTATTAAAGTGTTTGAACCGGACGATTCGAAATCATGGTCATCATCTGTTTTGGATCAAATGAGATTTAACCGTGTGGTTGAGAAACTAAAAATTGTGTTGATACCAGTGCTGGAGAAGAAAGTAAAACATTGTAAAACTTGTAACCTTAACGATCATGGAGGATGTAAAATCTGATGAAAACAAACGTGAATTAAAGTCTTTACGAAACATTTCGATTAGTGTTATATCCTCTCATATAAAAGAATTTAGAGATATAGATAAATTACCACTACCAGAATCTGTGAGACGTAATATAGAAGATTATTGGTTTACTGATTTTTTGTACTGTAAAGATTCATTTTCTAATCAGAAAAGATCTTGAACATGTGAGTCAATATATTACGAAATGTAAAAAAAAGAACCATATTCATCTTTGAGGAAAAGAATAATCATTATTCTGCATGTCAGTCAAAAGATCACACGAACTGTAGATTATTTAAGCTTTTGAACTAATTGTTGATAATGTGGACTATCGATTTTAATTTTTCGTTTCCTAATTTTAATGGAGGGTTAGTGCATCAGTTTAAGATATTCAAAATTGATCATTCGTCATTGCGATATTCTGGATCGATACGATTGTGTTCTGTGACGTTTGACTGTGATGTACTTACTGTTAGGATCGTGATTGATGAATGTTTTGTGTATAAAATTTGTATTGGGAATGTTGGTATAAGGAACAAGATTGATGTGATATTAGATTTTGGAAAATACAGGGATACAGTGTTGATAAATAAAGCGAGCAATAGTGATTTATTTAATGCTAAACTTCGACCATTTCGTGATATTTGCGCTCGAAGGATTCGTAACAGATATGCACGAATGACGAGATGGGATTTTCCGGATGTTGGATATTCCAGTGGTGATGAGGAAGAAGAAGAAGACTACTATATCCCTATGGAAGACCTATAAAACATTTAAGTAAGTAGAAATCTTCATAAAATTTAGCAGTTTTATAAAAGGTCAAAGTTAATAGGTCATATGATAAAAATTTGCTATGTAACGATCATAATTATAGTTAAAGTCAGATTGCACAATAGGATTGAGATTATAAAAGGTCAAAGTTAATAGGTCATATGATAAAATCATAGGTCAATTAAGAGAGCTAGCTCTTTTCATCACATTTGTATCAGAACCTTTTCAGTAGTAACAGGTTAGTGATGTATCCGTCTAGAACTTTTGTCATAACTGATACTTTTAGTGTAGTGTTAAAGGATGTTCAGTTGACTACTAAAATTCTTATAAAAGATTTCAAAACTAATGAGTGTATTACTTTAGATATTGATAAATGGACACAATTAAAACAAAACGTTGAAGCAATTGATAAAGAATTTTATAATAGATTTAACTATCAGTTTCCTAATTATTAGTTTTTATTTTCAGTCAACAATGGAGTACATCATCGACATTCAAGGATTCAAAGGAGAACACAATAAGTTTATAGTAAAAGAACTTGCCATTATTTCTACGGATGGACAAATGTACGAGCTTCAATTGTTCCAACCACCATGTCAGTTTGATCAACTCTCAGAACATGTTCAGAAACAAGTACATTATTTAGAAAAACATTTCCATGGACTGTATTGGAACTCTGGATATCAACCATATTCAGAACTTAAAACTATTTTGTCGCGCTTGAATTTATCAGGAGTTGTTTATGTAAAAGGGTGTGAAAAGCAAATCGTCGTGTCTGAGTTACTCTCAAATTTTTCAGTGAATGTTGTTAACATTGAAGAATTGGGTTGTCCATCTTTAACTATTTTAAAAAGACATTTACAACCCATGTCAACAAAACCCTGTGCATTCAATCATCAAACTAAAAATTGTGCTTATTTAAATGTTAATGCTATATTACAGTGGTTTAAACTTGAACAGTTCACTAAAGATAGGATGGAAATGGTAAATTTAGCAATGAAAGAATGTAAAAAGCGTGGATATAGTAATGTTCAGTTTGAATTAGTAAAGTTCATACCAAAGGAATTTATATTGTCACATCATGAAGATATAGAGTTAATTTTTGATAAACTTCCAAAACATATGCAAAGTGACCCTGAAATATTGTGCAATCTAAGATGTGATATACACTATCAAGGCAAGAGTGGGGGAAGTAGCGATAATGTGGAGGGCGCAATCCCAAAGAAAACATTGTGAATCGTGTATAGTTCCTATAGACTGTGATCAGGATTGATCGGTGCCATCTTGAGAGAGTCATGTCTAATGTACCGTTTTCTTTGTTTAGCAATAGTTATTCATCAACTTGTAATGTGTTTAATTGTAGCAAAAAAGACTTAATAAAATCAGGTTTTTATGGAATGAAACGTATGCAAGATATTGTTTGTTGTGGTTGTGGGTGGCAATCTGGTAACTATAAATTAACTATTAGACACTTGAACTTTATTCATAAGTTAATAAATCCTGATTGTGAAATGAGCCGTAATATTAGTGGTGAATTCGACAAATATTATATTCATAGAGAATCTGTAGCTGAAATCGAAGATATGATGAAAGAAACATTTTTGTTTTGGCCTAAAATGTATCCTAGGATTGAGGATATGGTTAAATGTGGATTGTTTTACACTGGATTTGAAGATGAAGCTGCATGTGTTGATTGTAAAGTTGTATTACGAAACTGGAAATTTGATGAAAATCCATTGATAAAACATGAAAAAGCTTCTCCATCATGTAAAATTGTAAATTCACTTAATGGAAAATAAATTTTAATTCAAGATATAATGTACTGTTTCTTTTCATTCCTTACATAGCTTCATTATAGTTTAGATCATGAATGTGAAAGAAGGTATTGCAAAAGAACTACATAAACAGGCACGAAGAAATTATCCAACAAGATATGTCGAATTAAAAGGAGTAAATGATCTTTATCAAAGTGATTTAGTGGACATGATAAAGTTTTCTAAGTTTAATAAAGGTTATAAATATATATTAGTAGTTATAAATTGTTTTAGTAAATTTGTCATTGCTACATCTTTAAAGACAAAAAGTGCAAGTGAAGTGGAACGCACTCTTAGACCAATTTTTGATAAGTATAAGATGAAACATTTTCAAACAGATAAAGGTAGTGAGTTTTTTAACCACAGGGTATCTAATCTAATAAAAAAATATGGTGTGAACCATTATTATACATTTTCCGACAAGAAGGCCTCTATTGTTGAACGATTTAACCGTACGTTAAAAAATAAAATGTGGGCAAAATTTAGTGCTCAAGGGTCGTATAAATGGTTGGATTTACTTCCAAAACTTGTTGATACTTATAACAAAACGTATCATAGTACAATTAAAATGAAACCTATAGATGTAACTTTAAAAAACGAACATATAGTTTTGGCTAATATAAATTCAAGAAGAAATAAGGTTAAACCAGAATTTAGATTTAAATTGGGAGATAAGGTAAGAATAAGTCGTTTACCTAAAGTGTTCACAAAGGGTTATTGGCCCAGGTGGAGTAATGAAGTGTACACAGTTTATTCAATAAAACCTACAGTACCAACTACATATTTGTTAAAAGACGAAAGAGGGAATGTTCTATTAGGAGGGTTTTATCAAGAGGAAATGAGTAAGACGCAGTTCAGTGATACATATCTAGTTGAAAAGATTATCAAAAGAAAAGGTAATCAAGTATTAGTTAGGTGGTTAGGTTTCGATAAGTCATATGACAGTTGGATTGATAAACAAGAGCTTATAAAATGAAATTCTTAAAACAAACAAAAAAACTGCCAATAATAAACCTGGATGGAATAATATCTATAAATGATAGGTTAAGCAAAAAAAGACATGGTAATTTGTTACCTAATTCAATAAGGTGTATCGTTTGTGGTCCATCCAATTGTGGTAAGACCAATTTACTTTTAAATCTTTTGTTTTCTCCTGAAGGAGTATTTTTCGAAAATGTGTATGTATTTTCAAAATCACTATATCAAGACAAATACAAGTTCTTAGCGTGTGTGTTGAGCAACATAAAAGGTATAGAATATTTTTCATACACTGAAAATGAAAATGTACCTCATCCAAACGAGATAAAACCAAATTCAGTCATGGTGTTCGATGATGTTGCCTGTGAAAAACAAACTCACATAAAAACTTATTTTTCAATGGGACGTCACAACAACATTGACACGTTTTATTTGTGTCAAACGTATAGCTATATCCCTAAGCAGCTAGTCCGTGATAATGCAAATTTAATAGTTTTATTCAAACAGGATTTCAAGAACTTACGTCATATTTATAACGATCACGTAAACACTGATATGACATTTAACACCTTTCAAAACATGTGTCTTCATGTTTGGGGAAAAGGGAAAAACAAGTTTATAGTTATAGATAAGGATAATGACGTAAATAAAGGAAGATACCGTTCAGGTTTTGATACGTTCATTAAGTTTTGACCAGTCTTTGATTCTTACGCGAACCGTTAACATGGAAAGTTATTATGATCCTCTTTTTGATAATAAAAACAAAGAAGAAATAGTAAAACAAATAGCAGAATTAAGGAAGATAATCAAAAAGAAACACCGGTCAATAAAACAGAATGTATTGGATACAGAAGAAATGTGGGAAAAGCAACTGTCTCCAATTGCAGAACCATTGAAAAAGTTAGTTGAGGAAGGTGAACAAATACGACATGATCGAAATATTGGTGACCGTAAGAGAAAAATTTTATATGATGATAATGAAACCCCTTTGAAACGGTACGCAAATCAGCCTCAGCAAGGTAAAAAAAGGAAGTCAGTTCATAACTCATCATTTGATGAGGAATCCACAAGTGATTATGAGTATGATGATGCAGTCAGTAATTCACATACGCGTAAAAATTGGCTATACCATTTAACGAAGAAATGGAAACAAATGATGATAATGGTGATCAAGAACCTATGGAATCCGAAACGGTTACTAATCCAAGAGTACAATCATTAATGGATGTTTACACGTCTCCCGAATCAGGTCAAGAACTACTTAAAACTCCTGAAGGCAAAAACTTCGCTAAAAGGTATATAGAAAAAGAGTTTAAAGGTAAACTTGCTAAAGAATACTTTTTGAAACTTATTAATGGAGGAATCAAAATCGATCACACGTATGGAGTAAGAGTTGAAGGTGACTCGTGGATGATTGGTAATCAACCCTTGGAAATCGATATGGATAACTTAATAATTAACGGTAAGCACTATGAAGGAACACGAGGGCTGTATGAGCTATTGTTTATGAATATACCTAATGAATATATTTATAGTGAAGAAGATCTGAACACCTATTCACAAATTTTACAAGATACAAATGTACATAGAGCAAACTACTCGGCAATGGGAAAAATCAAATCAAATCGGGGTAAAAAGTATAAAACCATAATTTCAAAGTTAGCTAATAGAAATATAGATGAGAACGATTATATGATGACATACTCAGATCAAGTTAATAAAACTCATAGTGGACAAGGACTTACCCTTTCAGGTGATCAAACAAGTTATATTTTCTGGAATGATCCTAATGAGCTTGTTGACCGTTTAAAGGTGATAATGGCATCTCAACAAGCAGGGAATACATCACATAATAATGAAATAAACTCAATATTGGAAGAGCTTCATGAACTTGACAGAGAAATGTTAAAAAATAATGGGGTTAGCATTGTTGATTAAACAAAATAAGTTTCATTTGGTGTGTATATTATTCTTTCCATTTATTCATATGTCAGCCATGGGTGTGGACAAGTTCGGGCGACATAGTGTGAGCTCAATAAAGGAGAAAGAGGACCGAAAGGTGAGGGATTTGTTGTTACAAACGATGGTCATTATGATATACAAGGTAAAAGATTATGTAATGTGTTAAGTGCTAAAGAAGATGGTGATGCAGTAAATTTAAAAGATATTAATGGTATGCTTGATTCATGTGTTAAAGACTTCAATGGAGCTTTTGATTTTAAAAATAAAATTGTAACTGGAATTGCTGATCCATTAAATGAAAAAGATGCTGTTAATTTAAGGGTTTTAAAACGCAACTCAATAAGCCTTACTGGTGATAAACACTATGATATACAAAACAAAAAACTGTGTAATGTGTTAGCTGCTACAAATGAAAGTGATGCTGTGAATTTAGCTAATGTAAAGAGTTTGATAGATCCATGTATGAGAGAAGTAAAAGGAGTTTTTAATTTTAAAAATAAAGTTGTAACCGGTTTAGAAGATCCTAAAAATGATCAGGATGCTATAAATTTAAGAGTGCTTAAACGTAGAGCTTTAAACTTGACAGCTCAAGGGTACAATGCAAAAAATATGAAAATCACGAATGTAAAAGCTCCAGACACCCTATCTGACGTAGTGACATTAAAATATTTTAAAACAACTCTATAGTTAAGGACTCAAAAAATGGAACGTTTAACGTAAGCAGTCATAGAATTTCCTCTGTTTCTGATCCGAAAGATAATCAAGACGCTGTGACGTTCAATGCTTTAATGTCGATTCTGACAAAGTTTGGTTGGGTGATCTATGAACAATTACATAAGGACAAAACTGACAAACTTAGTTTTATCAATTGGTACAATATAGTCAAACTTGATCCATATTCATTAAAAAGTTGGGACGATGCATTCAATTTAGTGGAAGTGAAAGAAAATAAGATAGATAAAGATGAGGCACCGAAGCAGACGGTTTAGTACTTACAAAGGCTCCGGGTGATTAGTACTCTCACTGGTGCTGCGGGTACAGTTTTAAACAAGGCTATTGATTTACTTCCAGTCGAACTACATTTACCTGGATACCAATACTGTGGCCCTGGAACTAATTTAAAGTTAAGACTTCAAAGAGGAGATCCTGGAATAAACAAATTGGATATTGCCTGTAAGGATCACGACATTGCATATGCTAATTTCAGTGATAACGAGAAAAGACGTATTGCTGATACTGTTCTAGCAAATAAAGCCTGGGAAAGGGTAAAAGCACATGATTCTAGCCTTGGTGAGCGTACAGCAGCCTGGGCTGTAACAAATTTAATGAAGGTTAAATCTAAAATAGGTGCCGGTAAAAGGCAGAATAAAACTCTTGTTAAGAAAAAAAAGTGTGTGAAAAGTAGAACAACAAAAAAGAAAACACAACGTAAAAATAAAAGGAGCGGTAAGGGCTTAAGACTAAAACCATATTCTGGTTCTGGACATTGTAAAAAAAAATGTTGTACTCGTCACAAATGATAGATTTAATACCGTATCGTCCTCTTTCGAACACTGATTTGATGAAGTACTCATTAATTTTTAAAATACCTGACTTTAGAGGAGTATTTATGAGAGATGAATTACCTTTAAGAATTAACCTAAACGAAAGTGGTATAGTTAATTTAGATACCAGTGATGGTATAGGTACACATTGGGTTTGTTATAGAAAAAAAGGCACCACTATTAACTACTTTGATAGTTTTGGTAATCTCAAACCACCTAAAGAACTCCAACTTTACTTTAACAGTGATTGTGTCAAACCTACAATACGATATAATTACTTTCCTAAACAAAAACCTAACACCGTGAATTGTGGTCATTTGTGTCTTGACTTTCTATTGGCAAGGAGATGATCTGTATTGCAGGTACCAGTTCAAGAATGAAGTGTACATTATTTCCGCCTTTTAACATGAATCCATCAGATGAATGGGAGATGGGATTTTTAGATCTAATGACTTACAACTCTATACCCAACATAGAAGAAAATGTGAATAATAAAATGTACTTTGACAACAATATTGTTATAAGTGTACCAACGGGGTCATACGAAATAGAAGATATCAATACTTACATAGTAAAAGAATTACAAAAGCAACATGGGCATATTACCTTTCAATTAGGTGCAAACAACAATACATTAAAAAGTGAAATATTGTGTTCGTCTGCTATTGATTTTACTGAACCCGATTCACTAGGATCTCTCTTAGGTTTTCCAATCAATACTAAATTAGAAGCAAACAAGTACCACTCTTCACCTCATCAAGTGTCCATTATTAAGGTGGATGTCATCCGGGTTACATGCAACATTGTTAGAGGGTCCTACAGAGACGGTATTGAAGGTCATGTCCTACACGAATTTTATCCATCAGTTGGTCCAGGATTTAAAATAATAGAAAAACCTAATACTATCAAATATTTACCTATTAATAAACTGTCGGAATTGTCAGAGTTTTATATTACTTTAGAGGATCAGAACGGACAGCTTGTAAATTTCCGAGGTGAACGTATTAATCTAAGGGTTGACATTAGAAAAAGACTTTAATTATGGTTTTGGTATTTCCTAACTTTACTGCCTCATCTTTACCTAAGGTAGAGCCTAAGAAGCAAGTCAGTAGTGTTCAAACTGTCAAACCGTTAACATTGAGAAATAAAATTTTTTTAAGCTCTCTATCAGGGTTTAAGAGAAAAGATGAATAGAATTTTGAACGTTTCGGAAAATGTCCATTTTGATGATTCAATTATCGATATTGAATGGCATTCTCACAACCCCTATACTTCAAATACGTTTCAAAACAGTGATGAAATAAGAATACCTATACACCAACAAGATATATATACATTACCATGCAAAAGCTTTATAGTAATTGAAGGTAATATAAAAAAAGATGATAACGCAGCAGATACAACAACTACATTAATAAACAATGCAATGGCTTTTCTGTTTGATGAAATACGATATGAACTCTGTGGAATAGAAATAGATAGGGTAAAAAATGTTGGTATAACAACAACAATAAAAAATATACTATCGGCTAAACCAGGTGACGTAAATTGGATGGAAAACGCTTGTTGGAATTTACCTTCTACTGAAGCTTTTACAGCAAAATCACAATTTTCATTTTGTATCCCCCTTAGACTGCTATTAGGGTTCGCTGAAGATTACCAAAAGGTATTGTTGAATGTTAAACAAGAACTCGTTCTTTTAAGATCTGCTACTGATAAAAATGCTGTTACTCAAACTGATGCAAATAAACACAATTTTAAAATAAATATTGATAAAATTGTTTGGAAAATGCCTTATGTACGTGTTGAAGATGAATTAAAACTATCTCTGATGAAGATGGTTGAGAAAGATCAACCTATATTGATTCCGTTCCGACGATGGCAACTTTATGAGTATCCTAGTCTCCCAACATCACAGTTCCAAACATGGACTGTCAAAACATCATCAATGCTTGAAAAACCTAGATACGTAATATTTGGATTTCAAACTTCTAGAAAGGATAACGTAAGTAAGAGTGCTTCGCAATTTGATTTATGTGATTTAGAAAACGTTAAGTTATACTTAAACTCTAAATACCACCCATATGATAATATTAATGGTAATGCTCTCTTGTACGATTTATATTCAAACTTTCAATCATCATACTATGTCGGCTGTGAAAATCAACCTGTATTGAAGAAAGATACGTTTATTCAGAAAACACCTCTATTTCTTGTGGATGCTTCGAAGCAACCAGAAACTCTAAAGATTGGCTCACTGGATGTGAGAATAGAATTTCAAACCAAAGGGCTATAGCAGCAAATACATCTGCTTATTGTCTTATATTAAGTGATGCAATAGTACAGTATACACCTCTCACTGGAATTGTGAAAAAAATCTTGTAAAAATGGAAAGACATGAAAATGATAATGAAGGGTCTTGGAATGTGCTCACTCAAGATGAAAAGCGAAAATTGAAAAATCAAAGTTTTACTGTAAATCCTGACGATTGGGATTTAACTTTTATGGCTCAGACTAATGGTAGGTCAGTACCTGATTGGAATCGACAAAATTCATATATGAGATTTAATCATTTGGATAAATTAATGTTAACCAGAAAAATGTACAGCGAAATGAAAGATTTCAACATTAAAAATAGTATTAGATCATTTTCCGGTTGTACACCACACGAAGTAGCAAATTATACATTTTATACTTTGAAAAAATAAAAATGCTAATCTTTGTTTTGTTATTTACTTTATAATGTATAACCACATCACATTAACTTAACAGGTTTCGGGATATAACAAGGTGAATATGAAACCAATATCAATTAAAACAAAATGTTTATTTACAATTTCTCAAAGTCATTTTTAATCATATTCATAACTTTGTAATGTCCATGCGCTAGAGTATTTACACCATTATCTTGAATGACCCTTTTGCCATCTTTTGCACTTAGTGCCACCTTATCACAAGTGATAGTTTCAATTATATGTTTCCTAGATCTGATATAAGATGTTTTCTTTCTAATAACTTGATCGTTGTACAAACAGTTTTTGTAATCTTCAAATGAAATGTTATTTTCTATTACATCTTTAGTGATTCATTTAGCCTTTTTTTTAGTGGATTTTAACGTTCTATAAGAGCACAATTTGGGGACCAACAAATTCAAGTATAATATCCCCATTCTCTTCATCTTTGAATTTACCAAGCACCTTATTATTGACTATACTAAAACATGGATGATCCTTAGAATAATCAGATGTATCAAAATTACTGAAACAGGTTTTATCATTGATCAGGTCATTGAAAAAGTTTGTCGTCTCTATTTCATAGAAAAAGGCGTCTGTATCCATGTACAAAACATTCAATTTGGAACCATACTTTGGTTTCATTGTATTATAATGGAAGTCATACATTTTTGATTTACTCAACTCTAATACAGTAAAATCTATGTAAATTGGTTTATCAAGTACAATGTTTTCATTGGCACACTGAACAGCACAAAGAGTCTCATCATAGATTCAAAATGTCTCGGCCCCTGAAGAAGTCGGCAATAATGCCGTCAAATGTCAATCGGCCCCTGAGGTCGACTTCAGATAATGCCGTCAAAATGTCAATCGGTCCCTGGGGAGCCGACTTCGAATGTGCCGTCAAAATGTCAATCGACCTGAGAATGGACTTCGGATGTGTCGTCAAAATGTCAATCGGCCTGGGGTCGACTTCAAATGTGCCGTCAAAATGTCAATCGGCCTGGAACCGACTTCAAAATGCCGTCAAAATGTCAATCGGCCCTGAGGGGCTCTGACTTCAGATGTGCCGTCAAAATGTCAATCGGCCCCTGGGGGCCGACTTCAGATGTGCCGTCAAAATGTCAATCGGCCCCTGGGGGCCGACTTGTACTGCTTCTTAGCGTTTTCTGTCGCCCTGATACTTTAAACCATAACGAACATGGGTTTCCTCGGATGGGCTTCAATATTTTGGAAAGTATTCAAGCTATTAAATTCAAATTTGACATGTATGTACAGTTTACCGACACGTACAACCTAAAAGTATATAAAGGGTGAACTACCCCTAACGCTTAATATTGAAAAGAACAAAAACTGAAATATTATGGTCTTAAACTCTTAAAACGGGTGTAACCTAATTAAAATTTACTGAAATCAATAAAACTTTTGTGATCGGGGATGATCAACCCTTAACTTCTATCGCCTCTAAAATGATTATTTATGACTCAATTTAAATGTAACTTGGTATATAAGGTCTATGACTGATGAAGTGTTCACAAAAACATTAATATTTTCATTTAACCTTCAAATGACCTTGCACAGATTTTCCTTATTAACTTCATTTTGTATTATTGGATATTAGTGAAACCCTGGTTATATAGTATATTTAATGTGTTTTTGATGTATATCAAATTTCATTATTATAGCTTCTAAGTTGAGAGACCTACGTCTTCTTCTTCTCTTAAAAGTGGAGTTTTTTACTTCAAACAATTTATTTTTGACTCAATTTTGATACTACATAGGATGTTTAGGACTGTACGCTCCGCTAACAATACAGCATAACACTGCAGTGTGCCAGTACTTACAGGAATACCACATAGTGTTTAGGACTGTTGTACGCTCCGCTAACAATACAGCGCCAACACTGCAGTGTACCAATTGCCTTGTTGTTGGGAATAGGAACGGGCTTGCTCACGTTGTGCCAGAAACCATAGAACTCCCATTTGTTGAACCCTTTTACTATACTACTTATATAAGAAGTTTTGAAAATGCTCAAGACGTGTTCTAGGGGGTCAGGACCAGTGCTCCCTCAATGGTTCCGGTCGGGTCTTATACCATGCTGACGGCTTGGATATCTCATTTGTCCAAAGGTTTAATTTGATAACAAGGATAACTTGTTTCCAAAACACTATTATTACTAGCCGACACTTTGCACTGTGTGCTATTGTTTATCTTTCTTTTATTTGTGGCATTTTTCATCAATATTTTGGCTTAACAGCCCTTAACCAGTAACATCAAATATATCGATCATTGAAATGCATTTTAAAATCATTGCCTTAACTTAAGCTATTAACACTATACAAAGTAAAAACATCATTGGCTACAGGCTACAGTTAAAACATCATTCAATGTTCCGGTGGAAACTCCATAATCATAATGTTTGTATGGACGTATATGTATTCCGGCTTCACAGGCTCGATGGGATGCTGCCACATGCATTCTATAACACTGACCTCGTATTTCCGGTGGGAACATAATGTCCCCAGAGGTGTTGTAGTTAATCATCTGTAGCTATTCAAAGTGACCTTGAACGTTAGAGGCTTGTCCAAGGGATCTCTTCCTTAACACCAGAAGCGGCCTTGGAAGGTTCCTGCTTCGACCACTTTAGTGTCTTGTTATGTTTTCGATCAATAAAAATAATCCATTACATTTTTACCAATTGTGTTTTTACCATTACAGACAGACATGAAAAATACTACATTGCTATTTTCTATGCTTTGTAGCCAAGGGCAGTATTAAATTGGCGCGTCTATCTTCTCATTGGGTACATTTTAGGCTCGTTTTACCGAATAGACTTTGGTCGGCTAAAATTAATTTAGGCGCCAAGTGTTTTGCATATACCAAGGGCGCAAAAATTCAAAATGGATTATTTCCAAAGTGGCTATATTTAAAAACCTTCCCTTTTTCAACCATTTGACGCTTCAAATATATGGTCATTTCATTTGCATAATATACTTATAGCGAATCATTTAGAAGTTCTTCAATAGCCTTTCCCAATTACCCACTGTTCTAAGATCTCAACAATGGTACTAATTTGAAATCAAAACTTCAAAAACAAAGAGCGAATATTGTGGTTACAACTGTTTTCGACAAAATTAATGTAATTGTCAGGTGGAAAGAGACCAACTAAAACAATCATGAATAGCATTCCCAAAAAATGGGACGTACGCAATATAAACCATATCGAATCTCTTTCAACAAATCGGCTATTTAAACCACATTTTAAGAAACTCTCCAAAAGTGCGATTCAAAACTTAAAACATATAAAATAACAATTTGTCCAGTCGGCAATAATTGATTTTTGGATTAATCTCCTTGATCATTACCCTATTTTGATTGATTTTGCTAGTTAAATTACTTCAAATCTATAAAAGAACATCGAAGATACTCGTATCCACTGCCATTGTGAGTTTGGCCAGTTTAGTGGAACATGTATAGTACAGGCCCCTTAACCGGGGTTGGGCATGCACTTCAAATTTCATAAAGCTGTTTTATTTTTGATTGTTGTTAAGACCACTTAGGGATCTTTGTAAAATATCCTCGGTCGGGTCGCCAGTAATTAGGGAGGGAGGAGACGCTCATCGACCGACAAACTCAACAATAGATCGGTTCAAAACATATTATCATCAGGATTCAAAATAATTAAAGGTTCATCAAACTCGTCATCTCGTAAATCAAGTAAACATCTCCATCTTTCATCATAAACTCTTATCCATATTTAAAAATATATAGAAAAATAAATATATATATAAATAGAATAATTAGAGCTTTGGGTCTTTGGAATAAAGTGATTTTGAATTATTTTATGGAATCCTTTTAATGCTATAAGAGTAATTTCGTTTTTAAAATTTTTTAAAAAACTCCTTTTGTGTCTCAAGGGTCAAAACGGCAGAAAGAACTGCTCATAACCCTAGACCGGAAGTAGGTATAAGGTTTAACGAACGTTATTATACGAATACTAATATTAGTAAGTTCTTCAAAAAAAAGCTTATCACAAAAAATGTCGTATCACTCTTAGTTTTTGAATAAATGGATTATAGGCTGCGTAAAAATTGAATAAAAATGCGATTTTAAGTTGCGTTAGGAAAGAGAATACGTATTTATTCAAGAACTAAGGGTAGTACGACTTTTGTGTGTGGGCCTTTTTTGAATAACGTATTTTTATTCGCTGTAATACAGTTTTTTGCAACCTTCAATCTACTTCCGTTGTTGAGTTATGAGCGGTTCATTATGGCGAACTTCCCCCCTCCCTCCCGGGTTAGGTACCACCTGGGAGGGCGACAACATACATTTTTATGTTCACCTAAGTGGTATTAACAATAAGCAAAAATAAAACTGCGTATGAATGGAAGTGCATGCTCAACCCCGGTTAAGGGCTGTACTATACATGTCTCCACTTAAACTGGCCAAATCATGAAAGTGTAATGAGTATTTCGATACCTTTTATAGATTTGAAGTAATTTAACTAGCAAAATCAATCGAAATAGGTGATGATCAAAGGAGATTTAATCCAAAAAATCAATTATTGCCGACTGGACAAATTGTTATTTTATATGTTTTAAGTTTTGAATCGCACTTTTGAGAGCTTAAATGGTTTAAATAGCCGATTTGTTGAAAGAGATTCGATATGGTTTATATTGCGTACGTCCTATTTTTGGGAATGTTATTCATGATTGTTTTAGTTGGTCTCTTTCCACTCGACAATTACATTAATTTTGTCGAAACAAGTTGTGGCAAATCCACAATATTCGTTTGCTTTTTTGAAGTTTTGATTTCAAATTAGTACTATTGTTGAGATCTTAGAACAGTGGGTAATTGGGAAAGGCTATTAGCAACTTAAATGATCTGCTATGGAGCATATTACTATGCAAATGAAAATGACCGCCATATTTGAAGGCCGAAATGGTTGAAAAAGGGAAGGTTTTTTAAATATAGGCTACTTTGGAAACACCATTTTGAATTTTTGCGCCCTTGGCATATGCAAAACACTTGGCGCCTAACGACGTAGCCGACCGCGTCTATTCGGTAAAACGAGCCTAAAATGTACTCAATGAGAAGATAGACGCGCCAATTTAATACTGCCCGGCCGCTAATAGAAAATAAATAGCAATGTAGTATTTTCATGTCTGGTTCGTAATGGTAAAAACACAATTGGTAAAAATGTAATGATTATTTTATTGGATCGAAAACATAACAAGACACTAAAGCGGTCGAAGCAGAACCTTCCAAGTGCCACGTTTCTAGAAAGTGTTATGAAGAGACTTTCACAAGGTCAACGTTCAAGGTCACTTTAACAGCTACAGATGATTAACTACAACACCTCCCCTGGGACATTATGTTCACCGGAAATACGAGGTCAGGTGTTATAGAATGCATGTGGCAGCATCCTATCGAGCCTGTGAAGCCGGAATACATATATTGTCCATACAAATATTATGATTATGGAGTTTTCCATTTGAACATTGAATGATGTTTTAACTGCCAGCCTGTAGCCAATGATGTTTTTACTTTTGTATAGTAAGTTAATAGCTTAAGTTAAGGCAATGATTTTTAAAT
>JAHHFQ010000097.1:0-17228 GCA_018831715.1 Matsumurasca onukii | reverse complement strand
TTGGTTCTTCGATCCGGATATTGTTTTAAAGTTCCAATTCGCCGTTAAAACGCCGATACGGTTCTTCTGCCTGTGCCCAGTACAGGGGCTGTCTATAATGTTGATATAATCAGCTGTTGTTGACAAGAATCAGCTGACCGGCCAGCTGGTGGAAGGCGGGAAAGACGGAAATCAGCTGTGCTAAGCCCGCGGCCGCCGCGCCGTTACACCAGCTCCAGCTCAGGTCTACGCTACAATTTGGGCTTCACCCGACTCGACACACATAATTGCATTCGCCATTACTAACATAAGAGTGAAATTTAATTGCAGCAGTCAAGTTTGCCGCTCGCATCCCGAGTCATGTACTGTAGTGTATAACCTGCATCCTGCCACTGCACTCACTGGCACAATAACTAGCACAAGACAGCGAGAGGGGGGGGGGGTAGTCCCTAGTTCCCCCTGCCCGAGTATGAGCGCCCATACAAGACAGTGTCTATTTATGCTAACTAGAGCACGAAAGGATTTAAAAAAAATTAAACACCCTCTTAAACTAATACTGAACAGAGGTCTTCTCGAGCCGGTCGATTGTCCTACTCCTACACACCCTTCATTCATCGGCCTTCATTCATGTAGATGTAGATGGTGTTTTCAGGTAGTTGCATTCTTTCAGTGTGGTGCCTGAAGCTGCTTCCGTGACTCGGAGAATTCATTATTCACTTATTCAGTTATGTGGCACGTGTTTACACCGTGTGCCAATGCTCTGATCCCAGTTTGAAGCTAAAGTATAGGACAATATTGTTAAGTTACAATTAATATGTTCTCTTACACAAGACAGTAATTTTACACGTACATATTTGTAGCCCCAAATGTACCGTACAGTTTGTCTTGCCGCAGACAAAAGAAACTTTCTACAGACGTCAAAGGTGCGGTTGCGACTCTGCACTCCGCCAATACAATAATCGCTCTCGGTGATGGATTCGCCATCAATTTCCCTACGCCATTGGATGTTGACGAGCTCTGTTGTCTGTGGTAGACACGAGCTCTCCATGTACAATATTTACAAAGGAGCTCTGGAGATTCATCCTCTCAGCTCAGCTTTACCAAACGGTTTCTCAGCTGGATTGAGGGAAGCCGGCCATGGTAGTAACGGTTAACGGCGTTGAGTTGTAGGCACGATACACACTAGTTTAGTTTCATCGCGTCATGATCCGACTATTAATGCTCTTCCTGATACTGTTAATAGTCGGAAGGCTTGGATACTGAATAGGCACTTCCGCCTGTCAGTGGGAGGCTGAGAAGCTCCTGTCTGCGACTGCAAGATGAGTTAGCAGGTTTAAAACTGTATTGAGCACTCTCTGAAGATCGTCTCAGATGTAATATAGAATGCACTTTTCTAATTGGCTGATAAATAGTTTTCAACGAGTTTGGATTTATAAATGCATGTTTATACACTTTTAGTACGCGCTACGTTCCGCTTCAGCTTAAAGTCCTGCATTGCTGAGTGTCCCTGTACACTGCACAGACATCTTCTTGTGCTTTTCCTTCCTCTCAACCGAGTTGTTGGTGATTTTTCTGGGAATGGAAAATGTAATTCTTCGGTGACCGTCAGGCGTCCAGCCCTTCAGGCGTGGTGTAGCTCGTCAGGTGTCGTGTAGCCCTTCAGGTGTCGTGTAGCCCTTCAGGCGTCGTGTAGCCCTTCAGGCGTGGTGTAGCTCGTCAGGTGTCGTGTAGCCCTTCAGGTGTCGTGTAGCCCTTCAGGCGTCGTGTAGCCCTTCAGGCGTCGTGTAGCCTTCAGGCGTCGTGTAGCCCTTCAGGCATGGTGTAGCTCGTCAGGTGTCGTGTAGCCCGTCAGGTGTCGTGTAGCCCTTCAGGCGTCGTGTAGCCCTTCAGGCGTCGTGTAGCCCTTCAGGCGTCGTTAACCCGCTTCAGGGCGTCGTGTAGCCCTTCAGGTGTCGTGTAGCCCTTCAGGCGTCGTGTAGCCCTTCAGGCGTGGTGTAGCTCGTCAGGTGTCGTGTAGCCCTTCAGGTGTCGTGTAGCTCTTTGGGTGTCGTTAGCCCTTCAGAGGTCGTGTAGCCCTTCAGGCGTCGTGTAGCCCTTCAGGTGTCATGTAGCCCTTTGGGTGTCGTGTAGCCCTTCGGGTGTCGTGTAGCCCTTCAGGGGCGTGGTGCTAGCCCTTCAGGCGTGGTGTAGCTCGTCAGGCGTCGTGTAGCCCTTCAGGTGTCGTGTAGCCCTTCAGGTGTCGTGTAGCCCTTCAGGTGTGGTGTAGCCCTTCAGGCGTGGTGTAGCTCGTCAGGTGTCGTGTAGCCCTTCAGGTGTCGTGTAGCCCTTCGGGCCTGGTGTAGCGGCAGCTCGTCAGGTGTCGTGTAGCCCTAAGGTGTCGTGTAGCCAGGTGTCGACAGCAGCCCTTCAGGTGTCGTGTAGCCCTTTGTCAGGCGTGGCAGCCCTTCGGGTGTCGTGTAGCCCTTCAGGCGTGGTGTGGCAGCTCGTCCAGGTGTCGTGTAGCCCTTCAGGTGTCGTGTAGCCCTTCAGGCGTGGTGTAGCCATCAGGCGTGGTGTAGCAGCTCGTCAGGTGTCGTCAGCCCTTCAGGCGTCGTGTGTAGCCCTTCAGGCGTGGTGTAGCTCGTCAGGTGTCGTGTAGCCCTTCAGGTGTCGTGCCAGCCCTTCCGGGCGTCGTGTAGCCCTTCAGGCGTAGTGTAGCTCGTCAGGTGTTGTGTAGCCCTTCAGGCGTCGGCAGCCCTTCAGGCGTCGTGTAGCTCGTCAGGTGAAGTGTTCTTAGTCCTTCAGGCGTCGTTGCTTAGCCCTTCAGGGGTCATTGTAGCTTGTCAGGTGTCGTGTAGTCCCTTCAGGTGTCGTGTAGCCCTTCAGGCGTCGCGTAGCTCGTCAGGTGTTGTGTGGTCAGCCGGGCGTCATTCTTAGCCCTTCAGGCGTCGTGTTAGCTCCTCAGGTGTTGTCTAGTCCTTCAGGTGTCGTGTAGCTCCTCCAGGTGTTGTAGTCCTTCAGGTGTCGTTAGCCTTCGGCGTCGTGGCAGCCCCTTCAGGCGTGTTCTTTATTGCTCAGGCGTCGTGGCCAGCTCGTCAGGTGTTGTGTGTAGTCCTTCAGGCGTCGTGTAGCCCTTCAGGCGTCGTGTAGCTCGTCAGGTGTTGTGTGTAGTCCTTCAGGCGTCGTTAGCCAGCTCGTCAGGTGTTGTGGTAGCCCTTCAGGCGTCGTGTAGCTCGTCCGGGTGTTGTGTAGTCCTTCAGGGCGTCATGTAGCTCGTCAGGTGTCGTGTAGCTCGTCAGGTGTTGTGTAGTCCTTCAGGCGTCGTGTAGCTGTCAGGTGTTGTGTAGTCCTTCAGGCGTCGTTAGGCCCTTCAGGTGTCGTGTAGCCCTTCAGGCGTCGTGTGGGCGTGGTGGCCAGCTCGTCAGGTGTCGTATGTAGCCCTTCAGGTGTCGTGTAGCCCTTCAGGCGTCATTAGCATTCCGGGCGTGGTTGTAGCTCGTCAGGTGTCGTGTAGCCCTTCCGGGCGTCGTGTAGCCCTTCGGGCGTCGTGTAGCCTTCCGGGCGTCGTGTAGCCCTTCAGGTGTCGTGTAGCCCTTCAGGTGTCGTGTAGTCCTTCGGGTGTCGTGTAGCCCTTCAGGTGTCGTGTAGCCCTTCAGGTGTCGTGTAGCTCTTCGGGTGTCGTGTAGCCCTTCAGGGCGTCGACAGCCCTTCAGGCGTCGTGTAGCCCTTCAGGCGTCGTGTAGCCCAGGCGTGGTGTAGCTCGTCAGGTTGTCGTTAGTCCTTCAGGGTGTCGTGTAGCCCTTCAGGCGTGGGCACTTCAGGCGTGGTGTAGCTCGTCCGGGGTGGTAGCCCTTCAGGTGTCGTGTAGCCCTTCAGGCGTCGTGTAGCCCTTCAGGCGTCGTGTAGCCCTTCAGGCGTCGTGTAGCCCTTCAGGCGTCGTGTAGCCCTTCAGGCGTCGTGTAGCCCTTCAGGCGTCGTGTAGCCCTTCAGGTGTCATTAGTAGCCCTTCAGGCGTCGTGTAGCCCTTCAGGCGTGGTGGCAGAAGCTCGTCGGTGTCGTGTAGCCCTTCAGGTGTCGTGTAGCCCTTCAGGCGTCGTGCGTACCCCAGGCGTGAATTGGCAGCTCGTCAGGTGTTGTGTAGACCCTTCAGGGTGTCGTGTAGCCCTTCAGGCGTCGTGGCAGCCCTTCGGGCGTCGTGTAGCTCGTCAGGTGAAGTGTAGTCCTTCAGGCGTCGTTAGCAGCCTTCAGGCGTCGTGGCGCTCTCAGGTGTGGTGTCGTGCGCGGCCCTTCAGGTGTTATTGTAGCCCTTCAGGCGTCGTGTTAGCTCGCATAGGGTGTTGTGTAGTCCTTCCCGGCGTCGTGTGCTCGTCAGGTGTCGTGTAGCCCTTCAGGTGTCGTGGCGCTCGTCAGGTGTTGTGTAGTCCTTCAGGCGTCGTGTAGCTGTCGGGTGTTGTAGTAGTCCTTCAGGCGTCGTGTAGCCTGTCAGGTGTCGTGTAGCCCTTCAGGCGTCGTGTAGCCCTTCAGGCGTGGTGTAGCTCGTCAGGTGTCGTGTAGCCCTTCCGGGGTGTCGTGTAGCCCTTCAGGCGTCGTTAGTAGCCCTTCAGGCGTCGTTACAGCTCGTCAGGTGTTGTGTAGTCCTTCAGGCGTCGTGTAGCCCTTCAGGCGTCGTGTAGCGCGTCAGGCGTCGTGTAGCTTTTCAGGCGTCGTGCAGCTCGTCAGCGTCGTGTAGCTCGTTAGGCGTCGTGTAGCTCGTCAGGCGTCGTGTAGCCCTTCAGGTGTCGTGTAGCCTTTCAGGCGTCGTGTAGCCCTTCAGGCGTCGTGTAGCTCGTGAGGTGTCGTGTAGTCCTTCAGGCGTCGTGTAGCCCTTCAGGCGTCGTGTAGCTCGTCAGGCAATTAGTGAAGTTGGCCCACCCATGACCGCCCCGCCCACTTTTGACAATGTGAATCGTTAGTGCTTCGTTAGTGCTGGTTAGTGCCGTAAAGTTCGACGTTAGTGCTGCATTTGCCCGGCAGCTAAAGGCAGAAGAAATGTGCAGCACAAATTGTGTGAAGTTGGCCCGCCCATAACATTTCGTTAGTGCTGGTCACATTTTACCTCTTCTAATGAAATCATTGTTGAGTGGACCCGCCCATATACAAATACGTTTAAATGTTTAATATTAGTTCGGCAATGACAATATTTCTTACAGCACTAACGTAGCACTTACGATTCAGGCCAATTGGAAGTGGCTTTGCTGTTATGGGTGGGCTGCTTTCCCCCGCCACCTCCTCTTTAACGGCCATTAGTTGCCCGGGGAATGCAGCACTAACGTCGAACTTAACGGCACTAACGCCAATTCATCCAAATAAATTAGTTTCCCTGTAACTTTCGGTTGTGGGCGGGCCAGTGTGAAGTTGTCCCGCCCAATATTGACTTGGTTAAAAAGGGTACTTAATGACCAGCACTAACGAAAATTTTTACGGCACTAACCGGCACAAACGTAGCACTAACGATTCACATTGTCAAAAGTGGGCGGGCCGGTTATGGGCGGGCCAACTTCACAAACATGGGCGGTTTGGTGTCGGGCTGGGCGGGGGCGTTGTAGTGTGCGCCTTTCTTTAGGCACTGAAGACCGATATCTTTATAAGAAATCACCAGGATTTGAATTAGTATCAAAATACAACATGGATATATAAACATTTAAGTACCAATCATATCAGAATCTCTCCACTCTTCAGTTTAAGAAGTCAGCCACTGTGTAGACAATTAGTACTTGTGACGTTTTCAAGAACTTATTCAAGTTGAAGGTATCTTCGTCAACTTCTTCAGTTCCTGGAAGTGCGTTGTAGAACTTTGCTGTGTGTTTGCAAGGAAGATTGTAGTTGTGAGCTTTGTGGTGTTGTGCGTTTTGTTATTGCCACAAGCACTGCCTCTAATATAAACAACATAAAACTGTTGAAGAAAGGCTTCCTCTCCAGATTCATCTCACGTTCAGTTCAGCTCTCCTAGCTCTCATAGCTTGCATCTGCCAGTGCCAGTTACACTCCAGACTCCAGTCATTGTATCCATAAGGCGACTGTCGAGAGCTCAGCTGCAGGGTGCAGTGTTAGTATGTGTTCTGTCATTGGACTGGAGTCGGTTGGGAACAGGTGTTTATTTGAATATGCTGACCCACAGACCTCGCAGTGGCGGTGGCACTCCCTTCCATTCCCAGGAATGCCACTGCAGAAATAACCTCCTCCTCCTCTTCATTAATCAGGGCTTTTAGATGGATTCCGCCGGGTCACAGATTAGGATAGTTCTTTACACAATAGAAAATAGTTCCTCGACGTTGCAATGTCAGATGGCATGAACGCATCATCTAATTACGTAATTTTAATTGACAAACCAATTGAAACTGTCGAATCACCTGATCTCATCGCATAAAAATATTGAGCAACCGGTGAGTTGCCTTCAAGATGTTAACTTACTTTTTTATTTACTTCAAAACGGTCGAAGCTCAATATAATCTGTCAAGATCTAAGGTGTGAGAGGACCTTATAAATAACTCTTGTACCTTATAAATAAATTCTTGTAAATCACTCCATCGCAGGACTCTTGTCGATCAGGAACCGGACTCCTGATTAATCTGCGAGACCACCGGGGTTCACACTTAACATGACACTAACGCAGGAAGCGTTGTTGGAAGGTGTTGCTATGGAGAGAGTGATGACAAGCAAACTGTTGAATCATTAGATGAGACGAGCCGTCTTAAATTATTCCCCGACTGAGGACTGGACTGAGCACGGAGAGGGGCGACACGGGTGGCCGAGGTGCTGGTTGAGTAGCGTTGACAGTGAACCACATCCTTCAAAGTTCCTAATCTTCAAACCTCACAAGTAGTTAAGTTAGGTTGGACAATAGCCAGAGCCCAGATCGTGGGGCTGTGTCGGTGTAACCTCACCGTGACTACGGACCGTGGCCGGAACGGGCCAGTGCTCGTGCAACGGTCCAAGAACTTGTGCGAGATAAGTTCATCAGGCGGAAGTTACATCGCTCATTAGAAGTCAGGAAGCTCTAGAACGGGAAACTGCTAATGGAAATCATAAAGTTCCTCGCCATTGCTAAATATCATAATCATCATTATTTATGTATATTATGTTGTTGCGGATCTTTGTTCCAGTTACGAAGGTTTCAACCAAGGTGATGTTTGATGTGTCGGTGATTGTTACCGAGTATATATAAAATAAAAATCCTTTTCTATAATTCTTAGGTTATGAATAGGGTTTTGGTTTGGTACAGGGGGAGCCCAGTATTGCTACATATTAGTATATATTCTCTTATCATCAGAAAAGACAAATAAGGACATTTCAGTCTTCAATCATGACAAATGAGTACTAGAACAGTTCTTACTGGAAACACGACTTGAGCTTATTGCTTCCGGAGAACACTATCCGTAGATGGGAACAGGTTTATGAAATGGAGACGGAATGACTTCTCGCCTCGTGTGAACATGTCTGGTGGTTACTGGCAAGTAGATCTGCCAGTGCTACATACACTACACTAGACAGTAGACGCTACGACTGGATTGGATTGTTTGTAATCCGTTATTATTGAGGTTTAGAGTAACCTGAACCCTCGTAGCCTTGAGCAGAGAAAGTGTTCCGATAGTCAACCAGAGGAGTACGAGTAGATCACGAGTTGCAACATCTCACACACCACACATCATACACCGTACACCATATGCTGTGCTGATGCCGCTGACGTCGCAGCTATCCGATCACGTCTTGGGTCTTATTCAATTAAAAAAGGTGTATTTGGGATTTTACAGCGGTCTGCAGGACCACGGTATCCAGGCACGAAGGGAGTCACGGTGGAATTCCACCATGCTCAAAATAGCGTATGCTGTGTGTACACTCATTCGTAGCTTTGGATGGAAAACAACACAACTCGGAATTGCCGTAAGTTTGCCATCGTTAGGTTCATTGGCGACGGTGGGCCCCAGGGTCGTTATTAAATTGATTTTTCGTAGCCCACAAACATTCTCGACGTTGCTTATGGCAAGACTTTAAAAAAAAACCTGACGCATTCTCTGATACTCGTTTCTGTTTAAACAAAGGGCTGTCCAAATACTTATTACACCATGTGTCCAAACAACGTTAATTTCGTTGATATACTGCGTGCGAAGGTTACTGAATGTGGGACAGTGTCTGTGTAGACTCGCATTGTGTCGGAGACCTCACATCTCTTATCCACGACCTAGACCCGCCGATCTGGAGTCAATCCAAGGTGCGACATTTCACGGACACACAGTCGGGCAGTTGATTGTGTAACTCGCGGACTCTCGACAGCACGCTGCTACAGTAGTCTGTATACACGTACAGTAGTCTGTATATCCGTACAGTAGTCTGTATACACGTATACAGTAGGCTACTTACTTCGGGATGTAAACACAGATAATCTCCGAAAATATTAAAGAATAAAATAACATCGACTCCCCAATCTCAAGCCGATCTGATCAAGTAATATTCGGAACCAATACTAGTGCAAACCCTTGTATTCCCGGAGTTAAAACTGGTTTTAGCAATGATTTAGTGATACAGGTAACAATCCAAAACGTACTGAAATGTGGCTGATTTAGTCTCATTCTTCATTTGTATATTGTCACCATTATAAGGGATTTTTAACGATTCGAGTAAATCATTATGACAAAGGAGCTTAACATTCCTCTAGTTGATTGTTACCGACCGACGCCCTCCCGTGTTGTCAGTGGAACAGTAAAGTAACAAGAGTATAATACACGGTAGTGTAATCATAGTGAAAATATGAAATAAACCATCTCTATAGATTACAACTTCATTAGTTAGGTGTAGAGGAGTTGACCTAGCTAAGTGAAGTGAATACTACCCAGAATGCACTTGGCATGCAAATACCTGATGATGATGATGATGAGGCGTGTAGACTAATATAACAGGCTCTTAGCGAGTGCTCGTGGATCGAGTGATTTGAGGCAAACATGAATGGCGGAATTATACACTTGTGAAGGATCTCGGCCGGTACGAGTATGAAACAAGATCCCACAATTAGATTGGAATTGTGACCACGTACTTTTATTTTCGTGTTGTACAATGTGCAAGCTTCCGGACACGAAACCTAGCATCCAAAGAACTTTAAATTGTTCTACAGGAAATATACATAAGGTTGACAAAATGTCTCCGCTGACAAGAAGGAAACGCCGCTCGACGACTGAGATATTCCTTGAGGTCGCTGGAGGTAAAGAAGAATGGCTCGCGGCAGTTTCCTCGGCTTCACTGTAAACAGTACAGTAGGGTACGTGCTTTTGACATGACTTGGTTGGGCCGAAGCCCGCGTTCCCACCATCCACCCCTGCCGTCAAGCCGTAGGCTTATTCTGCAGGCTAAACTTAACACCCGATCCTAACTCTTCAAGTCTTCTCACGCTCCGGCACTTTTCTTCTTCTCGGACACATTCTGTGTCCATTACCCTAAAACCAAGTCCCCTCCCTCAAAAGCCCCTTGCGTTAGGGATCACAGGAGTAATTTTGTCTTCTCCGATTGAATTGTCAATCTGTCATTCAATCGTTTCAGGTCACAGTCTGAATGTTTACCTTTCCTACCTAACCTCTAGTGACTGTCCTGAGAATCTCAAAGTCTCCTTATCGATGATGAAATTTTCCTTCCTCCATTCCAAGTTCTTCCTTTCCAACGATTCCTTCAGTTCCCTTCTTTCCTCTTCGAACTGTGGGCAGTCCATCAGCACGTGGCTTGCTGTTTCCAATTCACCGCATCATCTGTCTTCCTCTACTAGGTTGAATCTTCTCTTGTTTGCCTTGAAATTCCGTGTCCTGTCAGAAACTGCGTCATGTAGAATTCTGTTTCCCAAAGTCCTGCTCAAGCCTCCTCCTGATGGGCACATACTGGAACGTTTCTCTTCCTTTTTCACTCTCTTCCCACCTCTGCCCACTCTTCTAAAGTTTCCTCTCTTCTAGCTTTCTTGCTCTCGCTGGCGTTTCTTCCGTTTTCCTTGTCATCCCAAATCTTGATCCTTTCTTCAATAAGCAGGTCAATGGGAATGGCTCCTGTTATCACCCTGATCGCCTCGTGTGAAACGGTGTTGTATGCTCTTGCGACTTTTAGCAGCACCTTTCTCTGAACACTCATTAGTTTTCTCTTAGATCCTATCCTCCTTGCATCTTTCCCCCAGAATTCGCATCCATACAACATCGCCGGTTCAACACATCCCTTGTACAAAGTCATTAAATGCTTCCCAGTCATGCCTCCGTTGGCCTTTGCTTGCGCCACTAACCTCCTATAAATTCCTTTGATCTTTTCTGCCACCTCTTCTACATGTTTCTCAAAGTTCATCTATTCTCCGACAATCACCCTTAAATATTTCATTTCCTTCTTGCACCCTATGTGTTCCCTTCGACAAACAGTCTCGGTCCTCTCACTAATCGTCCCTTTAGCAGTGTTGTAACGGTCTTCGGCCTTGAAAATGTCAGCTTCCTCTGTTTTCCCCAGTCTATGACTTGTTCTACGGCTCTACTTCCTCTGTCGATCAGCTGCTGAGTGGCTCGGCCCTGACCAACAGCAGGGCATCATCTGCGTAAGCAGTATTATTACGCCTTCTTTAAAGTCCATCCTCAACAAGCTGTCAAACATGATGTTCCACAATATCGGTCCTACCACAGATCCTTGCGGGCATCCTCTCGTCACTCTCTTCCCTGCTTCCCCGTTCCCAAGCCTCAATACCACATCTCTTCCCTGGAAATAATCCTTGATCAAACTGTACAAATTCTTGGGGCAGTTCAATTCCTGAGTACCCTCATTATTTCCGGCCACCAAGCTGAGTCGATGCTCCCGAAATATCCAAAGACACTGCCAGAACGTACTTTTCTGCAGCTGTATCAATATTCTCCTTAACTTTCATCAGCGCGTCCACGGTTCCCCTTCCTTCCATAAATCCATACTGCCAATCACTCAGCAAATTCTATTCAGTCAGCCATTTCCTCATTCTACCTACCACAAGCTTCTCTCCTACTTTTCCTAGAACTGAGAGCAGTGTCACTGGTCTGTATGACGTCACTTCACTTGGTTCCTTGTCCTTGCTTTTCAGAAATAACTTAACTACTCCTTTCTTCCATACGGCCGGAAATGTTCCTTCCCTTAACATTTTGTTGTACAGAGTGAGCAGGTGCTCTCTAATTCTTCCATACATCCTCTTCACGATCTCATTCTTGACTCCATCGTGTCCTGGTGCTTTCCTGTTCTTCAGTTCCTTAACTGCAGCGTCCAGCTCTCCTTCCGTGAACTCTGGTTCGTCCAGGCCTTCAAAGGTTCTTCCATAAGGTTACGAATGGCCCTTTGGTCCTGTATCCTCTTACACGCGGTCGTCCGGAAGTCCCCAATATTCTTCTCAGAGACTCTTCTACTGTCGTAGTATAACTTCCGTCCTCATTCCGCATGCTGACCAGCGTTGTTTCCTTCTTCGTATTCTCCATGATAATCTTATAGGCCTTTCCCCACGGGTCGTTTCGCCCGTCTTCGTCCAGCAGCTTCTGCCATGAGTTTCTTTTTCTTTCCTAATCTCCCATACGTACGCTGTCCTGGCCGTAACAAAGCTCTCTATTCTCTCCGTTCTTGATCGGTTCCACCTCCTCTCGCGTGTTCTCTTCGTTCTCCTAAGCTATCCGCTCTGACCACCAAGGTAAGCTTTTGACATGAGGTCATTTGCAAGAGTTATTGGTTGTGTAACGCAATGGCGCGCCACTTCTGCTCTAATGCGAGCTGAAAGCAGTTACTCGTACGAGTACATTGTTCTATGTAGAAACTTTCTAAAACTATTCAAATATTTGCGTTTGATGTGAAGAGAGAAATAGTGTACGGACAATTATTAAGGATATGAGTTTGTTTCGTGGAAAATACATTACCGTATTGATTTATACTCGAGCTTCTGTAACATTTTTGTTGAAATTTTCTTCCGGCAGCATAGCCATCGTACACAGCGTAATTTCAGGCCTTCATGACATCAGACGATTCAGAAAACAAGTTGTTCTGCAGAAAATCACTGATAATCCAATCTCAGCTTAGAACCAGCGTTTGCAAATATTGCTTTGATTTGCTATAAGAAATAGTCGCATAATACAGGGAAGAACTGTTAACAGCGGTCAGCGACCTGCCTGTGCCTACTGTTCACAGTTTACCTTCATCACGACTGTGAATGTGATGTTATCTAAATCACGGAGCTCGGGAAGGAAGGAATCGATGACGGTGATTAGTCATTGTAATACACATGGGCTGAAAGCTACCACTTATACAGTATCTAGTGGTCTAGTGACTCTAGTCACTAGTGGATGAATAGTGATATAAATAAATAAATAATAAATAAATAATTTTTTTATTGCAAAAACATTTCACAATGTATGGCAATCGTCAGAAAAGCTGAACGATATGATGACATACTGTTATAGTTATTGTTCTGAAAAAACTTGATTTGAATTTGTGTGAATACTAAATAACACTTGCTTTTATTAGCGACTATCAACAAACTCACTTATGTTTTATAAAGACTTGTTTTCAACATATGAAAGTAAAAATCACACTGCCATTATAATCAAACAAACTCAAATCAAGTATTTTCAGAACAATACTATAACACTTTCCCTTTTGTTTAATTATGCCAAGTCTTCACAACAGTCTATGTCATGCCCATCTTCTGTGAAAGAGCTTGCAGTCTTGGTTTGGCCAGAGGTTTAGTCATTATATCCGCTAGCTGATGCTCGGTAGGAATGTACTCAACCCTTAGCTCTCTGTCCATGACTCGTTCTCGCACAAAAAAGTATTTAATCCTTATGTGCTTGGTTCTGCTATGAAACTCAGGATTATGAACTAGTTTCACTGTTGCTTGATTGTCCACTTGTAACACTGGAACTTCTTCAAGTTTTGTCAATCCTTGAAACAGTCTCTTCAACCAAACAATCTCCTTTGTTGCTTCTGTCGCAGCCACAAGTTCAGCTTCTGTAGTTGATGTTGCTGTAATTGCCTGTCTTTGACTCAGCCAAGAAATTACTCCACCAGCATGCTTTATGACGACTCCTGATGTTGATCGACCAGTTGTGTTACAACCTCCAAAGTCTGCATCGCTGTAACACTCCAAAACACCACTTCTTGAGTTTGGATGGTAGAGGATGCCCATGTCACTAGTTCCTTTGACATATCTCAGTACTCTCTTCAAGCGTACGACATCTTCCTCTGGTGACTCAAGTGTTCTCGATAAAAGCTAACACTGTAAGCCAGGTCTGGTCTTGATCCTATCATCAAATACATCAATGCTCCAACTGCTTGTCTGTAAGGGAAACTACTCTTCTTGTTTTCCTTCTCTGAGCTAGGTGTCACTGGTTCTTTAGAATAGGCGTTGCCACTGGTTTACTGTCTTGAAAGTTAAACCGCTCAAATCTTCTTCATAAGCTTTCTGACTGATTTTGATACCTCCATTCTTAATGTGTTCAATTTCAATCCCTAGAAAGTATGACGCAGGTTTTGTAGTTATCTTAAATACGTTCTTCATCTCTTTTAAGAAACTCTCAATTTCTTCCTTTTCTGTTGCCATGACCAGTCCATCATCTACGTACAAAGCAACGAACATCTTTCTACCGTTACTTTCTTTCATGTAGAGACATTGGTCTGCAGGACTAGATTTGAATCCTTTTTCTGAAAGAAATCCTCCAAAGCACTTTGCCCAACATCTGGGTGCTTGTTTAAGTCCGTACAAACTTCGCTTCAGCTTGCAAACTCGACTCGTGTTATCTTTATAGCCTTCAGGTTGTTGCATGTAGATCGCCTCCTCAAGTTCTCCGTATAAGAATGCGGTTGAGACGTCAAACTGCATCAGATGCAAACCTTCACTCGCTGCAACGCTTAACATCGATCGAATTGTACTCAATTTAGCTACTGGGCTAAATGTTTCTTGGTAGTCGATTCCATAACGTTGATTGACAACGACCAAATCTTGCCTTGTACTTGTCAACAGTTCCATCCGGGTTTGTTTTCACTCTGTACACCCACTTGCACCAGATTTGATCTCTCTCGTTGTCCATGGCCTGTTTCCATTCTCGACATTGATCAGTGCTGACTGCTTCTTCGTAAGTTTCTGGAGTTCTTATTCCATTAACTAACTCTTCAGTCATCATGACGTAATCATCAAAACGTGTTGGCTTCTTTAGTTTTGATCGATTTCTAAGTTGAATTTGGGAATGGTGGACGTCTTCGTCTTCTTCTCCTTCACTGCTGAATTGTCTTCTAAGTAGCCTTGATTGTAGTCTGATTCCTTTCCCTGAATTGAAACTCTGTCCTTAAAGGTAGTTCAACCTGGCTATCACATTCCCCTGTGACTTCTTGGAACACTACATCTCTACTCAAAATAATTCTGTTCTCTTCTTTTATCCAGATTCTGTACTCATCTCCGTCATATCCGATAAGGTATCCTTTGACTGCTTTTCTGTCCATCTTCCGTCTTTTCTGATCTGGAACGTGAACGTAGCATGTAGATCCTATGATCCGCAGGTGCTTGATTTAGGCTTCTTCCCAATCCACAACTCATAAGGACTCACCCTTCTACGGATGACTTTCCGGTTCTGTTCAGGATGTAAGTTGACGTTGAAACCAACTCTGCCCACATGGCAGCAGGAAACTGACGTCGTTTCGAAAACCTCAGGGTTCTTGCCATCTCCACGACTGTCCTCAGTTCACGCTCTGTGTTGCCATTCTGTTGAGGCGTGTAAGGTGCTGTCAATCTCTGAACAATCCCTTCTTTACTTAGGATTTCTCTGACTTCTTTGTTGTCAAATTCCCCTCCGTTATCGCTTAATAACCTAAAGTCTTCGTGTGCTGGATTACTTTTCCTAACATATCTTTCACTTCAGATTTTCCCTCATCAAAAATCCGTACCGAAACTTAGTGTAGCTGTCTTTAAACAGTACCAAGTATCGCTTTTCTGAAAAGATTCGTCAAAGGTCCACATACGTCTACTAACATTAGTTCTCCAGGTTTGGTACATTTCTCTCTATGTCCAAATGGTAATCTGTGAGCTTTACCGTAAATGCAAGGTTCACAAGCTTCTGTTTCTAGCGGAAGCTTTGCGAACAATTCTTCAGCATTTCTCTTACGTGTCTCTTGTCTTGATGACCCCATCTTTCGTTAATACAGCTGTAACATATCCTTGTCTTCTAGAACATTTACTTCTGCTTGTTCTTTGGAAACTCTGGATGTATATCTGTTTTGTACAAAGATCCGTTGAGTTGTCTAGTTCCTTGCAAAACAATCTTATTATCTATCTTCAAATAACATTCTGTTGCTGATGACCTAAACTCACTGTTTGGATTTCTGTCTTGAGCAGATAGCGTAGAAAATAAATTCTTATAACCTCGGGAACGTACCATACATCTACCAGCTTGTATCCGTTTGACAATTCAATGCTACCTTTACCTAAAGCTTTAAGAGTCTCTTTGCCGGCAGCTTTGATACCGTGAGATCCTGTAAACCTCTCGAATTCTGAGAAAAAGTCCGGACAATTTGTCACATGCCTAGTTGCTCCATTGTCTACCCACCAAACTGTTGGATCAAGCTCACACAACATAGCCTCTTCACTGACAGACATCGCTTGATTACTAACAGGAATTGGTTAGATTTGGATTCGCTCCAGTTTTACTGAACCATCCATCTTCCACTTTGACCTTTTACCTGTTTTCTTACTGAGTAATTACACAGGTCATTATCCTTAGTTTTACTCTTAAAACCTTCTTTGGTATCAACCTTCTGAGTAATTTTCCTTTATTTTTGCGGTTAAGGCCTCTTGTACAGGTTCAAACTTTACCTCTTTGTGTGTCTTTAACAAAATTTCTTTCAAACATGCACAACTGATTTATCATCTCATCAAAGTTTTACTCTCATCTTTGGTTAACATCATCCAACTAGACTGAAAGTTCTCAAACTCTTGGTAAGATGTGCAAAGTCTTGCACACTAGCAAGTCTGGCAACTGACTTTCACCTCATCTTTAGGCCATTGTTTAGTTTTCCATAAAGTTTTAAATTTGGCTATGTGGGACGAAACATCTCTCCCTTCCAACTAAAACTAAAGAACTCTTGAACATACCTAAAAACTCTTTTGATGTTGTTCAAAGTTTACTTTTAACATGTCCCATGCCTCACTAGCAGTTCTTGGTCCATTATCTTCTGGTAAACTTCGTCTGTTACTGAGCTTGTTATCATTGATTTAGCATAGCTGTTTGCCTTACGGTACAAATCTGAAGTCTCTTTGTGCTTCTTGATTTCTGAATCCGTAGCATCCTCCTTTAATGGTTGAGGTCTCACTAGCTTCTTGTCAATGACGTCTAGAGCCCCTTCATGATAGTCTAACAAATCTCGCATTTTTCTTTTCCAAATAGGCCAGTCTGACTCACTACCTAAAGGCTTAACATGTTTTGAAAAATCCATTGTTTACTAGTTAAGTTAACTTTGTTTACTTTAAATTAATTACAAATTCAAACTATAAACAACTAACTTTAAACAATCGAACACACTGGGCACATAACCTATTGCAAATAAATTAGTGGTTTTCAATATTAAGTAAAGAAAAAAAATTTGTGTGAATACTAAATAACACTTGCTTTTATTAGCGATATCAACAAACTCACTTATAATAAAGACGTTTTCAACATATGAAAGTAAAATCACTGCCTTTTCTTTTTTTGTAATGTAAATCCACTATTTATTTGCAATACGCGTATTCGCACCTTCAGGCCTCCACTTCTCGTTCACTCCTTATTTCTCAATCAGTCGTTGGCCACATACGTTTGGCAGGCATCAAGGGGAAACCATGCTGACCGGCGGCTCCCTGAAATAAATCACGACGTTTTACTCTCTTGTGCGGTGCGCGCGATAATGAATTCGGTTGTGCGCCACACCAGCGCGCTGCGCTGGCCTTTCCTGACCTGCCTGACCTATTTATATAATGTGCTGCCACACTCTGCCTTCTGTGTGTGCTTACACACCCCACACTCGACACTCGTGGTTCCATACAATAAATCTCGGCACTACAGAACACAGACAATCTATGTTCTTCTGTGTTTTCTTGAGGTCAACTAATGCAACTCTCTCTCTAATCTTTATTATCCAAGACCGAGGGTTGAACGTGAAATGGAAGCATCTTGTTACATCACATATAAATTATTATCGCTTTTCTAGAACCTTGATCGACGTTTGACTTGGAATACTCGTAGGCCACGTTTGCTCAA
>JAHHFQ010000096.1:5000-17636 GCA_018831715.1 Matsumurasca onukii | reverse complement strand
CTACATTACTATTATTATTACTATTACTATTACACATTATTATTATTATTACTATTATTATTACTATTTACTATTATTATTATTACTATTAATATTATTATTATTACTATTATTATTACTACTATTATTATTATTATTACTATTACATTATTAATATTACATTATTATTATATATTACTATTATTCATTACTAATATTTATTACATTTTACACATTACTATTATATATTATTATTACTATTATTACTATTATTACTATTACACATTACTATTATTATTACACATTAATATTATATTTACCATTATTACTATTATTTCACATTACCATTAATATTACTACTATTTTCATTATTAATTATTACTATTATTTACCATTACTACATTACTAATATTACTATTACACACATTATTTTTTCTATTACTATTATTATTAATATTATTATTATTATTACATTATTATTACTATTATTATTATTATTATTACTATTACTATTATTACTTTCATTACTTTCATTTACATTACTTTTATTACTACTATTTTCATTATTTTCATTTATTACTATTATTTCATTATTACTATTACTATTATTATTATTATTATTACACATTAATATTATTATTACTATTATTACTATTACTATTATTATTATTACTATTACATTACTATTATTACTATTACTATTATTATTATTACTATTATTAATTATTACATTATTACTATATTATTATTATTATTATTATTACTATTATTATTATTACTATTATTATAATTTTCATTACTATTACTATTATTATTATTACTATTACTATTATTACTATTATTATTATTACATATTATTATTATTATTATTACACATTATTATTACCATTATTATATTATTATTACTATTATTATAATTCATTATTACTATTATTAATATTACTACATTATTATTACTATTATTATTACTATTATTATTATTATTACATTACTTTCATTAATATTACATTATTACATTACTATTATTATTACACATTATTATTATATTATTATTATTATTATTATTATTTTCATTACTATTATTATTATTATTACTATTACTATTACTATTATTATTATTATTAATATTATTATTACATTATTACATTATTATTACATTATTATTATTACTATTATTATTACATTATTACTATTACACATTATTATTATTACATTACATTACTAATATTATTATTAACATTACTATTTCATTATTATTATTATTATTATTATATTAATATTATTACTATTATTACTATTACTATTACATTACTTTCATTATTATTACTACATTACTATTATTATTATATTATTATTACTATTATTATTATTTACTATTATTATAATTTCATTACCATTTTATTACATATACATTATTATTATTATTATTATATTATTATTACATTACTATTATATATTATTACATTACTATAATTATTACTATTTATTATTTTCATTATTATTATTATTACTATTACATTATTATACACATATTAATATTATTTCATTACTATTATTTCATTATTACTTATTATTATTATTATTACTTATTATTACATTACAATTTATTTCATTACTATTTTACCATTACATATTATTAATATTTTATTACTATTATTATTACACATTTTATTATTATTATTTACTATTATTACTATTTTCATTACTACATTAATATTTCATACACATTACTATTACTATATACTATTATTACTATTACTTTCATTATATTACTATTACTACCATTATTATTACTTTATTACATTACTTTATTACTATTATTATTATTACACATTACTATTACATTACATTTCATTATATTACTATTTACCATTATATTACTACATTATTATTATTATTACTATTACTATTATTACTATTAACATTATTACTATTACATTACTTTACTATTATTACTATTACTATTATTACATTATTATATTACTATTACTATTACTATATTTCATTACTTACTATTACTATTATTATTATTTTCATATATATTAATTATTACTATTATTACTATTACCATTATTACTATTATTATTATTATTACATTAACATTATTATTACATTAATATTACTATTATTATTACTATTATTATTATTATTATCATTATTATTACATTATTTTATTACTACTACCATTAATATTACTATTATTATTATTATTACTATTACTATTATTACTTAACATTACTATTATTAATATTACACATTACTATTATATATTATTACTACACATTATTACTTATTATTACTATTTTATTTCATTATTACTATTATTACATATTATTACTTACTTTTCATTTTTTATTACTATTATCATTACTATTACTATTACTATTACTTTACTATTACTATTATTATTATTTCATTTTCATTACTTTCATTACTATTATTACATTAATATTACTATTAATATTACTATTACATTATTACTATTATTTTACATTATTTACTATTACTATTACTATTATTATTACTTTCATTACTATTTTCATTAATATTACTATTACATTATTATTATTATTTCATTACTATTACATTAATATTATTACTATTATTACATTTCATTATATTATTATTACTATATTTCATTACTATTACTATTATTTACTATTACTATTACTATTATTATTATAATTACATTATTATTACTATTATATTTTATTATTACTACTATTTCATTATTACTATTATTATTACTATTATTACATTATTACATTACTATTATTACTTATTATTACTATTACTATTATTATAATTATTACTATTATATATTATTACATTATTAATATTATTATTACATTATTATTACTACTATTATTTTCATTACATTATTACACATTACTATACATTATTATATTACTTTCATTACTTTCATATATTATTACTACATTACTTTATTACATTAATATTTCATTATTAATATTAATTACTATTACATTATTATTACTATTATTATTATTATTATTACACACATTACTACATTATATTACTTTACATTACTATTATTATTTATCATTATTATTAATATTATTACGCTATTATTACATTATTTCATTAATATTAATATACTTTTTTACATTATTATTACTATTATTTTATTATTACATTATTATACATTTATTACATTACTATTATTACATTATTACTATTATTATTATTACTACACATTATTATTACTAATATTACTATTACATTAATTATTATTATTATTATTATTACTATTACTATTATTATTACTACTATTTCATTACTATTATTATTACTATTACTATTAATATTATTACTATTACTTTATTATTACACATTACTATTACATACCATTACTTTTCATTACTATATTACTACTATATTACATTACACCATTACTACTACTATTAATATTATTATTATTATTATTATTATTACACACATTACTACATTATTATTACTATATTACTATTACTATTATTACTATTATTATTACTATTATTATTACTATTATTATTACTATTACACATTATTACTATTATAATTATTACTATTACTATTATTACATTACTATTACTATTACATTATTATTATTACTATTATTACTTTCATTACTATTACTATTACTATTTCATTACTATTATTATTATTATATTACTTACACACATATTATTATTACTATTACATTACATTATATTATTATTACTATTTTCATTATTATTTTCATTATTATTATTATTACTATTATTAATATTACTATTACTATTATTACTAATATTATTTTCATTACTATACATAATATTATTATTATTTTTTCATTACTATTACATTATTTTACACATTATTATTACACATTAATATTATTATTACACATTTATTACTACATATTATTACTATATTATTACATTAATATTACATTATTACATTTTCATTACTATTACTATTATTACTATTAATATTTCATTATTATTATTATTATTATTACTATTATTATATTATTATTATTATTATTATTAATATTACCATTATTATTATTATTATTATTATTAATTATTACATTATTTTCATTATTATTACTATTATTACTATTATTACATTATTATTATTATATTTCATTATTACATATTATTAATATTACTATTAATATTATTACCATTATTATATTTCATTATTACTATTACACACATTATTACTATTATTAACATTATTATTATATATTATTATTATTATATTATATTATATTACTATTACTATTATTATTACTATATTACTATTACTATTACATACATTATTACTATATTATTACATTATTACTACATTATTACTATTAATATTACATTATTATATTACTATTAATATTATTACTATTATTACTACACATTATTATTATTACTATTATTACTATTACTATTAATATTATTATTACATTAATTACATTATTATACATTACTTTACATAATTATTACTATTACCATTATTACTATTATTACATTACTATTATTACTATTAATATTACTATTATTACTAATTATTACATTACTATTAATATATTATATTATTAATATTAATATTTTCATTATTAATATTACTATTACTTTACATTACTATTACTATTATTTCATTATTACTATTACATTACACATTATATATTTTCATTACTATTATTATTACTATTACTTATTAATATTATTATTAATATATTACTATTATTACTACACATTACTATTATTATTACTATACACACATTTACATATTATTACTATTACTATTACTATTATTATTACTATTACTATTACTACTATTACATTATTATTTCATTATATTTATTACTATTATTACATTACTATTACTATTTTGCCATTATTACTATATTTTACATATTATTACTATATTATTATTATTATTTCACTATTTCATTATTATTTTCATTATTATTATACATATATTAATATTATTACTATAATTTTTATTACTATTTACATTATATTATTATTTACATTATTATTATTTATTATTATTATTACTATTATTACTTACTATACATTATTACCATTATTATTATTATTATACATTATTATTAATATTACATTATTATATTACATTAATATTACTATTACTATTATTATTATTATTTATTAATACTTATTATTACTATTACTTATTACTATTACTATTATTATTATTATTATTATTACTATTATTATTTATTATTACTAATATTACTATTTTTTATTTTCATTACTATTACTATTATTATTATTACCATTATTACTATTATTACATTATTATTATTACTATTACATTATTATTACTATTATTATTATTTCATTATTATTATTACTATTATTATTATTATTATTATTATTTCATTACTACTATTATTACATTATTATTATTACATTACTATTTCATTAATATTATTATTATTATTACTATTATTATTACTATTACTAATTACTTTTCATTATTAATATTACTACTATTATTTTTTTCATTATTATTACTATTACTATTATTACTATTACTATTATTAATATTATTACATTATTACATACCATTACTATTATTATTACTATTATTACTATTACTATTATTACTATTATTACTATTAATATTACATTACTATTACTATTATTATTATTATTATTACTATTACACATTATTATTTTCATTACTATTACTATTATTATTACTATTTTCATTATTACTATACTATTATTACATTACATTACTACTATTAATATTATTATTACTATTATTATTATTATTAATATTACATTATTACTATTACACATTAATACTATTATTACTATTATTATTATTTCATTATTACTACTATTATTAATATTTCATTACTTATAATTATTACTATTACTATTATTACCATTATTAATATTATTACACATTATTATTACTATTATTAATATTAATATTACATTATTACTACTATTATTAATATTACTATTACCATTATTATTACTATTATTATTATTATATTATTATTTACTATTACTATTATTACTATTATTATTATTTTCATTACTATTATTATTACTATTATTATTACTATTATTATTATTTTCATTATTATTACATTATTATTATTATTACTATTATTATTATTACATTATTATTATTATTACTACCATTATTACTATTACCATTATTATTACTATTATTATTACTATTACTAATAATTTATTATTATTATTATTACTATTATATTACATTATTAATATTACTACATTATTATTACTATTACTATTACTATTACTATTATTAATATTTTCATTACATTATTATTAATATTATACATTACTATATTTATTATTACATTATTATTACTATTATTATTACTACATTATTACTATTACACATTACTTTCATTTCATTTTCATTACACATTACTATTACTATTATTATTATTACTACTAATTATTACACATTATTATTACTATTTACATTACATTACTATTATTATTACCATTACTATTTACACATTACTACTATTACTATTATTATTACTACATTACTATATATTACTATTACTATTATTTTTTATTATTACTACACACATTACTACTATTACTATTACATTATTACTATTAACCATTATTACACATTTCATTATATTAATATTTACACATTAATATTATTACACATTACATTATTAATATTATTATTACTAATATATTACTACTATTACTACACATTACTATTACTATTATTGCCATTAATAATATTAATATTATTTACTATTACTATTAATATTATATTACTATTATTATTACATATTTCATTTCATTATTACTATTACTATTACTTATTTCATTATCATTACTACATTACTATTAATATTATTATTACTATTTTAATATTATTATTATTATTATTTTCATTATTACTATTACTACATTACATATATTTTCATTATTACACATTACTACTATTATTATTATTATTACTATTAATATTACTAATTACATTATTATTTTCATTACTATTATTATTACACATTATACACATTATTATTACTATTACATTATTACTACACATTACTATTATATTATTATTAATATTATTAATATTACTATTACTATTACATTTCATATTACTATTACATTACATTATATTAATACTATTACTAATATTACTACTATCATTATTTACTATTATCATTACTACTATTATTACTTATTACATTTATTATTACTATATTACATTACTATTAATATTACTATTACTATTACTAATATTATTATTATTATTATATTACTATTACTATTATTTACTATTAATATTATTATATTACATTATTATTATTATTATTACTATTACATTAATATTATTACTATTATTATTATTATTTCATTAATATTTTCATTATTATTATTATTATTATTTATTATTATTATTAAATTACTATTATTACTATTATTATTATTACATATATATTTATTATTATTACTATTATTACATTACATTACTATTACTATTATTACATTATTACATTACCATTATTATTATAATTATTATTATTATTACTATATTATTATTATTAATATTATTATTATTATTATTATTATATTACTATTATTACATTATTATTATTATTATTATTACTATTTAATATTATTATTAATATTATTATATTATTACTATTATTATTATTATTACTATTACTATTACATTACTATTACTATTTTATCATTACTATTATTATTACTATTACTATTATTACTATTATTACTATTACTTATTTTACTATTATTACTATTATTTTATTATTACACATTATTATTACTATTATTACTATTACTTAATATTAATATTACTATTACTATTACTATTACTATTACTATTACTATTATTACTATTATTACTATTATTACTATTTTCATTATTACATTATTATTACTATTACTATTACATTACTATTACTACTATTACTATTACATTATTACTACATTACTATATTACTATTATTATTAATATTACACATTATTACTACATTAATATTATTAACATTACATTATTATTACCATTATTATTATATTATTATTATTATTATTTTATTATTACTTACCATTACTATTATTATTATTATTACATTATTATTATTATATTACTTATTACTTACCATTATTATTACTACACATTAATATTACTATTTCATTACTATATTATTATTATTACTATTAATATCATTATTATTACACATTATTTTCATTACTATATTATTAATACTATTACATTATTACTATTACATTATTACTATTATTACTATTATTATATTTTAATTATTATTATTACATATTAACATTATTACTATTTATTATTTACCATTATTATTTCATTACTATTATTATTAATATTAATATTATTACCATTATTATTACTATTATTACCATTACCATTACTATTACTATTACATTACATACATTATTATTATTAATATTTATTACTATTATTACCATTATTATTACTATTACTATTATTACTAATATATTAATTACTATTATTATATTATTACCATTATTATTATTACTATTATATTATTTATTACTATTATTATTATATTATTATTATTATTATTACTATTACTATTACATTACTATTTACTATTATTAATATTACACATTATTATTATTACTACTATTACTTATTACTATTATTATTACTATTACACATTATTATTATTACTATTACTACTATTACTACTATTATTACTATTAATTATTACATTATTTTCATTACTATTACTATTATTATTATTACATTATTATTATCATTACTATTAACATTATTACTATTTTATTACTACCATTATTTTCATTATTATTATCATTACTATTACTACCATTATAATTTTTATTATACACATTATTATTACTATTATTATTATTATTACTTATTACTATTACATTATTATTATATTACTATTATTACTATTATTATTACTACATTACATTATTACTATTTCATTACTATTATTATTAATATTACTACTATTAATATTACATTTTATTATTATTAACTATTATATTATATTATTTACCATTATTACTATTATTACTATTATTATTATTACTATTATTATTAATATTACTATTACACATTACTATTATTATTATTTATTACTAATATTACTACATTATTATTACTATTACTATTATTATTATTACATTAATATTTACACATTACTACATTATTAATATTATTATTACTACATTAATATTACTATTAATATATTTTATTATTATTATTACATATTACTACTATTATTACTATTTATTACTATTATTTTCATTAATATTATTATTATTAATATATTTCATTATTATTATTACACATTACTATTATTACTACTATTAATATTATTATTATATTACTATTATTATTACTATTATTATTATTACTTATATTACTACTATTACTTTCATTAATAATTACTACTATATTATTATTTCATTACTATTATTATTATTATTACTACATTAATATTACTATTATTACTAATATTACTACTATTAATATTATTACTATTACTATTATATTTTCATTACATTACTATAATTATTACTAATTACTATTATTATTATTACTATTACACATTTTACACACATTACTATATAAATTATTTCATTACTATTAATATTACTATTACCATTACTATAATTTATTATTATTACTATTACACATTACTATTATTAATATTATTACTATTACACATTAATATTATTACTATTTCATTACTATTTCATTACTTTCATTACTTTTCATTATTATTACTATTATTACTATTATTTATTAATATTATATTATTATTTTATTATTAATATTATTATCTTATTTACATATTATTATTATTTTCATTAATACTACTATTTTACATTATTTCATTTTCATTACATTATATTATTATTATTAATATTACTATTATTATTATTATTACTTATTATTTTTATACGCCATTATTATTATTACTTATTATTATTATTACTTTCATTATTATTATTATTACATTAATATTATTACATTATTATTACTATTACTATTATTATTATTATTACTTTATTATTATTATTATTACTATTATTACATTATTAATATTATTATTATTACTATTATTTCATTATTACTTCATTTACATTATTATTATATTATTATTCATTATTATTATTACCATTACTATTATTACTATTATTATTATTAATATTTTCATTATTATTAATATTATTACTACTATTATTATTATTATTACCATTATTATATTATTACTATTATTATACATTATTATTTTCATTATACATATTTTATTACTATTATTACTATTATTATTATTATTACACACATTATTATTATTACTATTATATACTATTATATTATTATTACTACATTATTATATTATTATTACTATTATTATTACATTATTATTATTACACATTATTATTACATTACATTATTACTATTATATTACTATTACCATTACATTATTATTTCATTATTACACATTATTATTACTATTATTACACATTATTATTATTACTATTACATTATAATTCATTATTACATTATTACATTATTATTATTATTATTTATATTACTATATTTCATTAATATTATTAATATTACTATTATTATTACATTACTACACATTAATATTATTACATATTACTATTATTACTATTACTATTATTACTATTACTTTCATTAATATTACTACTATTATTATTAATATCATTACTACTATTACATAATTTCATTACATTACACATTATTATTATTATTATTACTACCATTATTATTACTTTTAATTTCATTACTATTACACATTATTACTATATTATTACTATTACATACATACATTACATACATTATTACATTACTATTACTATTACTATTATTACATTACTACTATTACACATTATTATTATTATTACATTATTTTTACTATTACTACTATTACATTACATTACTATTATTAATATTATTACTATTACTATTACATTATTATTATTACTACACACATTATTATTATTATTACTATTACTATTATTATTACTATTATTACTATTACTACTATTAATATTATTATTACTATTAATATTACACATTACTATAATTATTATTAATTACTACATTACTTACCACATTACTATTATTACTATCATTATTATTAATATTAATTACTACACATTATTACTATTATTACTACTTTATTACTATTATTATACATATTTTCATTATTATTACCATTAATATTACTATTACATTATTATTACTATTACTATTAATATTATTACTACACATTACTACTATTACTATTACATTACTATTATTACACATTATTACTATTATTATAATTTTCATTACTATTATTATACATTAATATCATTATTCTTTAATATTACTATTACTATTAATATTACATTACTATTTCATTACTATTATATTATTACTATTATTATTATTACACATTATTACATTATTTTCATTATTACATTATTATTATTACTATTACTATTTATTATACATTACTACTATTAATATTATATTATCATTACACATTATTTTTTTCATTATTACACATTATTACATTATTACTATTACTAATATATTAACATTTCATTATTACTATTACTATTATTATTACTATTACTATTAATATTACTATTACTATATTACTACATATTATTACTATATTATTAATATTACTATTACTATTATTATTATTAATATTTCATTACTATTATTATTACTACTACATTAATATTATTACTATTACTATTATTATAATTATTATTATTATTACATATTACCATTATTACTATATTACTACACATTAATATTATTACACATTAATTATTATTACATTACATTACATTATTATTACTATTATTACATTAACATTATTTACTTACACATTACTATTAATATTACTATTACTACACACATTACTATTAATATTATTATTACTATTATATTATTATTACTATTATTATTACTATTATTACTACATTATTATTACTACATTACTACCATTACTAATATACACATTACTATTACATTATATTACTATTACATTACATTAATATTACTATTATTACTACTATACTTACATTATATTAATATTAATTATTTCATTATTACTATTATTACATTACTACATTTCATTACTATTATTACTACTATTACCATTACTACGCCATTACATTATTATTATTTCATTATATTATTATTACTATTATTAATATCATTAATATTACTATTATTATTACATTATTATTATTATTATTATTATTACATTACATACATTATTACATTACTATTATTACTATTTCATTTCATTATTACATTACTATTACATTATTACTATTATTTTCATTACTATTACTATTACTATTACTATTATTACTATTACATTATTACATATTATTTACATTATTATTATACATTATTATTATTACTATTATTACTTTCATTATTATTATTTTCATTATTATTATTATTATTACTATTACATTATTACTATTATTAATATTAATATTATTATTACTATTACTATTATTATTACTATTATTATTACTTATTATTATTATTATTATTATTATTATTATTACTATTACATTATTATTA
>JAHHFQ010000096.1:0-2500 GCA_018831715.1 Matsumurasca onukii | reverse complement strand
ATTATTACATTATTTCATTATATTTATTAATATTATTATTATTACTATTATTACTATTATTACTATTACTATTATTACTATTATTATTACTATTATTACTACTATTATTATTACTATTATTATTTCATTATTATATTATTACTATTATTACTATTACTATTTCATTATTTTCATTATATTATTTCATTTTTTACATTATTATTACACATTATTACACATTATCATTACATATTATTTTCATTACATTATTATTACACATTATTAATATTATTTATTATTATTATTATTATTACTATTATTACATTATTATTATATTACTATATTACCATTATTATTATTACTATTATTACATTATTACACATTAATATTTCATTATTATTACTATTATTACTATTACTATTACATTATTATTATTTTCATTATTATTACTATTAATATTACTATTATTATTATTATTATTATTACTATTACTATTACACATTACATTATTCTTTATTATTAATATTATATTATTACTATTATTATATTATTATTATTATTATTATTATTATTATATTATTATTATTATTATTATTATTATTATTATTATTATTATTATATTATTATTTTCATTACTATTATTATTATTATTATTATTTTATTTCATTACTATTATATTATTATTACTACATTATTATTATTAATATTATTATTATATTATTACTATTATATTATTACTATTAATATTACTATTATTATATTATTATTACATTACTATTACTATTATTACTATTATTATAATTATTACATTACTATTACTATTACTATTATTACTATTACTTTCATTATTATACATTACTACATTATTATTACTACTATTATTACATTAATTATTATTACTATTATTATTACTATTATTACTATATTAATATTACTTAATTATTACACATTACTATTATTTTATTACTATCATTATTATTATTATTATTACTTTTACTATTATTATTATTACTATTATTTTATACGCCATTATTACTATTATTACTACATTATTACTTTCATTATTATTACTAATACATTACATTACACATTATTATTATTACTATTATTACTATTACATTAACATACATTATATTATTTACCATTAATATTACTATTACATTACATTATTACTACATTACATTTAATATTATTATTATTATTATTACACATTATTATTATTACTATTATTACTATTTCATTATTTCATTAATATTACTATTATTACTACTATTACATTACTTTTCATTACTACTATTATTTATTACGCCATTAATATTACTATTATTACATTACTATTATTATTATTATTACTAATATTACGCCATTATTATTATTACATTATTACATTATTACTATTATTATTAATATTACTATTACTATTATTATTACTATTACTATTACATTATTACTACTTTTCATTATTATTATTAAATTATTTATTACTATTACTATTACTATTACTATTTATTACACATTACTATTAATATTACCATTATTACTATTATTACTATTACACATTATTACACATTACTATTAATATTATTATTATTAATATTATTATTATTTTATTATTTATTACTATTATTAATATTATACATTATTATTATTTCATTATTTACACATTATTATATTATTATTATTATTAATATTACTACTACATTATATTATTTCATTATTATTTATATTTCATTACTATTACTATTATTATCTTTATTACTTTCATTAATATTTACCATTTTTATTTCATTATTACTACTATTATTACTATATTATTATTACTATTACATTACTTTTCATTACATTATTATATTAACATTATATTATTATTACTATTACTACTTTCATTTTCATTATTACTACTTTTCATTATTACTACTATTAATATTATTTTCATTACATTAATATTATTACTATTATTACTATTATTATTATTACTATTATTACTATTACCATTACTATCATTATTATTACTATATTATTATTAATATTATTATTATTATTATTATTACTATTACATTATTATATTATTTACATTATTATTACTATTATTACATTATTATTATTAATATTATTACATTATTTTCATATTTACATATTATATACACATTATTATTACTAATTATATTACTATTATTATTATTATTAATATTACCATTACTATTATTACATTATTATTACTATTATTACCATTATTATTATTATTATTATTATTACTATTATTTTATTTCATTATTATTATTTTTATTATATATTACTATTACATACATTATATTATTATTATATTACATTATTATTATTATTATATACTCATTACTATTATTATTACATTATTACTATTATTACACATTATTACATTACTAATATTACATACACATTATTACTACTATTATATTATTATTACACATTATTACTATTACTATTATTACTATTATTATTATTACTATTATTACTAATATTACATTATTACACACATTATTTC